>VJOZ01023512.1:1595-18760 GCA_009801055.1 Stichopus horrens | reverse complement strand
AAATTTTGTAGAAAAGTGTATGGTCACAAATTCCCCAAAACCAAACTGAATAATTAATGATTCACATGCTATATAACTTATTACAACATATGTCACATGACAAAGCTTTTGGTTTGACCATGGACTTGTCTGTCACTAGTAGCCAACATTAAGGAAACTTGAGAGTTTAGGCAAAAACTAACTGAATTTTACAAAACTAATCAAAGTGTATGTTTCTTGGCATGTCCACATGTAACTCATGCAATAAAGTTTCAGTTAGTAAACAGTCTCGACCCACTGCCAGATTATTCCAGTATCATTCGTACATGATAGATTGTATGACATTTTATAGGGGTACATTTAGTTTTTCATGAGATTCAGTCAGTTTTCACATCCATCAAGTTTCACTCATATACCAATGGCATATGTCCTTGGATATCAAGGATATGTTGCACACCACACAAGAAGGGGATGCCTATGGAACACTGTCACCAACTTTCATCATTATGCAAGTTTGTCATTGGGAGCAGATACACTCTGAAGTTTTTGACTTGCAACTCCATTATATAAACTGAATCTCAGAGCAACTATTGACATCTGTCCAAGCTCTGGTTTATAACATAACATGTTTCACAAGGTTTTTACAATTTGACAGCTGTTGACCCCAAACCACCTTTATCCTTCACCAAACACAATACGGTCCTTGTACTCAATGGGGTACACCGACATATTGCATACCAAATATAAAATTTATCCAACCTTCCCATGAGTCATTATGAATATAAAAGCAAGGTGCCACAAACACACCCATATGCCATCATGAATACCAAAGTTACAATTATCACAGAAACAAGAAAGTCTGCTTCTCCCCCATATAAAATAGTTGTCAGGTTTAGATATATCAGGGATGAATGCATCAGAACACATTAGTTCATACAACTCACCTAAGGCCAATTTAGTTCCATGACCATCAGCAAACAGTCAATGCAAATGTATGGTAGACAGGATTGGTAATATTTAAATTATTGTCTGGGAAAAAGTTTTTAGTGATGGTCATCAACATATCTGTTAAGCACAACTATACCATTGAGCAGATACAAAGCTAGAGAGACTGGAGGGCAAAGAAGATGCTTTCAGAGGAAACATCTCAAACAGTAACTCACCCCTCTTCTGCCAACACCATCATTTAGATCATCAGAGGGGCCACTCTGATCTCCACAGGTCAATGCACTCTTACCATGCAAACTACGATAAAGTTCTTTCTCCAAATCTGCCACTCTCTGATCCGTCTCAGAAAGTCTACTTCTCTGCTTTGAACTGGGAGTTGATGCCCCAGAATCATCATTGGACAACTCTACTTTAGGTGTAATTCCAGCTTTATCAGACAACTTATCAAGCTCATCACTGTTTTCAGAGTCTGAATCACTGATACCAGAGTAACAATCTTGGGGTAGTATCTGGTCATTTCCACAGTCTTTCAAACCTTTGCCCTCGACTTCAGATGATTCTGGCTTTATGTTTTGACCACTGCTGGTCTCTGTACTTAAATCATCTTCCACCTTGCTCTTTACATCAACTTCCCCATCAGGGAGTAGTTCTGCTAGCCTAAAGAGAGCTTCATTTTTGGATCGTTGTTCATCTTCATAGCTTGAGGTGGTGTATATGCTCTCTTCATCTGAGGAAAGTTCATCATCTTCCTCAACTGCAAGGATGTCAATGTCGTCATCTGATATAACAACTGTTTTTTCAACCACACAATACTCCAACGACTTCACTTTGTCTCGGATGGGCAATCTCTTTGATGGTGGCAGGTCCTTGAAGGAATTTTTCTTTTCTTCTCTAGCCAATTTTTTAGCCCTTTCTCTCTCTGCTTCTCTCTGGGCTTGTCTTTTTTGGAGTAAATCGGTCAGAGAGTGAGGTGGCATGAACTTTACTTCCTTCTTTCTAGGTCTGAGAGGCCAATCTATGTCCATTCCAGACAGATGTCCAGTTAGAAAGGAACTCTTAAACCCTGTTTTCCCTGGCTGGGCGGCTTCTGATACTTCCAAGTATCCTTCAGGCCAACAAGCTGTAAACAAGTTCTCCCCTTCAAAAGCTTTCTCAACCAATGCAGCAAGACGTAAGGTACATGAAGTGGCACCAAGAAACCACTGACTTCTGGCTGGTGTGACCTCTGCATCCTCTACCTCATTTTCAGATTCAGAAAAGCTGTTATCCTCATCTTCATCTGAAGAGGATGAATTATCTGATACATCATCTTCCTCTGTGTCTTGCTGCTCATCCTTGTCCTCTGGCACAACTACATCCTCTGGGGTCAAAACATCTGTGACTCTATTTGACAAGTTCTCCACCAAACTATGAAGTGATCTGGACACATCTTGATCTGAAGGGTGGAGTGACTCGGTCTCATCTTGCTTTTCAAACTGATCTGCTGAATTCTCCAACTCACCATTTCCTTCAGCCTTACTCCCTCCACTATCTGTATGCTTGGAACTTACATCATCCACAGTTGCAAGTTGTTTGTCATCCTCTTTCCTTGGTGTGCCATTGCCATCATCATTTTCCTCCTCCTGTTCTGCATTTTTGTTTCCCTTAGGTACTGAAACAGGTTCTGGTGCTGTCCCTCTCTGAGAAACATCACCATCTTCGGGAGACTTTTCTCCATCTTTTGTATCTATCAGTTTCCTGTTCTCATTGCCTTCGGTCAGCGATTCAGGTTTGTTGGTTTGTAAGTTCTCATTTCCTTCTTTCAAAGTCACAAGTTTATGTCCTGCTAAGGTTGCTGTAGTTACTGGGAAATTTGATGCAGGGATTGGTTCATTGAATTCTCCTCGCAAAGGTGCCACATTACCTTCATTTCCTGCAAAATCCCTCAAATTCCCATCTTTTTCTTTGCTATCTGTCTTCGTGTTTTCCTCACCACCATTTTCGTTTTTCGTTTCCTTTTCACTTCCTTCTGACATCTCCAGCATGTTGCCAGCAGCTACGTTGTCACCTAAACTGGTTTCAGTGACTTCTATAATGAGCTTTGATGTCTCCTCACTGCTGGACGTCTCATCTGCCTTCAGGTTTGTTCCCTCTTTGCCCTTCTCCACTGGGGTGTCTCTTTCACCTTCAACCCTCTCGTGATACCCCTGTGAGGAGAATACTGCTTTCCTGCTTTCATTGTAAATCTGGTCTGGTATCCTTTTCTCACATGTGGAAGATTCTTCTGATGACTGGTTTGTGGTACCATAGCAGTCAGGGGATGTGTAGCTCTTTGCTTCACCTTCTCCTGACACTTTTTGATTATCTGTCAGCTCTGCTGACATCCTCTGTGGTTGCACCTCTTTGACAAAGTCACTCTTAACATCTTCTGCCAGGGTGCATTTGTCCTGTGAGTCTGTACAATCCTCTCTTGTGTCATGTTCTCCAACTTTGCAACTCTGTCCTTTCTCTGTATCTGATACAGCCTGCATTTCATCATCATCTAGGCTTTCATCGCAAGACAAAGACACTGCTTCATCACTCTGAAATGCTCCATCTTGTATGCAATCTGCTCTGGTTTCATTCTTTGCAGCATCTGATTGTGCAGACTGTAATCCCAGTGGTGCTTGATTTGCTGAGCAGCCACCATCTGTTCTTTCTGGTAGTGGATTTATGACAGTTGTTTCTTCCATTGTACTTTTTTTTTCTTGGCTAGGATCTTCACAAATGCTTGAATGAAGGGCAGTGACGTTTTTGTTCTCTTTGCAAGTTTTCTCTGTGATATCATGTTGTGACAGAGTCTGCACTGCAGGATGCTTTTCTGTACTTTTATTTGCCACAACTTGAAGAGTGTGATTGCCTCTGTGATCTGTGTTAGCATGTGTCTGCTTGCTTGGGGTAGTGACGGCTTGCTGATAATCAAAGACATAAGATCCATTTGCAGTAGCTCTAAGAAGAGGATCAGTACCGTCTGTTATAAAAAACTTTGACTCAAACAAACCAATAATCCTTATTTTCTTTCTGCAATTTCCAGCCACAGAGCTTGAAACATTTATAGATTTTGCAACCTGAGAGTGCTTTCTGAAGTTGAGTCTCTGTATAGTATACTTTGATATCTTCAGGTTTGGAACATTCCCAACTGTTGCGGCCAAATTAAAAATAGGCTGATTCAAGATGGAACCGTTCTGTTCCCATGAGCAGTTTGAGAAAACATCTACAAGCAAATGAAATGCTCTGTTTGGGTTGGACTTATGAATGTTTGGCAAAAATATGGATCTTTTCCTTTTTGCTACATGTACAAGTTCTTTTCTGAACATGTGAGATACACTTGTGGCATGACCAGCAATGTCACACAACCTTGGAACCACTTTACTATTAAGGTACGGATGCATGGGAACTTTCACTGTACTTGGTATCTTCTGTTCAGTCTTTGACACTGCAGCTGGAATTCTGGCTGGGGCTAGTGCAGGCTTTCCGTGTTTTTGTGCAGGAACCAACAGCACTGTCTTTCCGTCAGGATTATGCACCAAAAATGCCTGTATGTTCTTGGTCTTTGCACCTGCTGTTTGAGATGCTGAGGGAACTAAGATTACAGGCTGGCCTTTAACAGCTGCAGGGGGCTGAGGCCTGATGATTGGTGTGGGCTGAAGTAGTGACTTGGTCACCCGTCCCTGGTTATGCAACTGCCTCTTTTGTGTCAGCATATTTGAGACAGTTCTAACTTGTGCTGGCTTATATGTTGGTTGAACTTGAATAAGGTTTGGCTGCAATACAGTTTGTGATGGTTGAACACTCCTCACTGGAACTTGAGATAAAGGAATGAATGTGTGTGGAGTTGGACTGGAAATAGGTATCAACGTTTGTCCTGCAGGCATTGAAGAAACTACTACATTGCCTTGACTGTGTACCAACTGCGGAGCAATTGGCTTTACAAATGATACTGAACTCTGTGAGGACACTACAGTTAAAGGTCCAGGTGCAATTCTGATAGACTGCTGGCCAGAATTGTTAATCTGACTATACACCACCTGTTCAGAGAGTGGTTTAGCCAATACTCCTGGACTCTGTGCTGAATGCTCATTAACTGGTCCAGTTGCGATCCAAACAGCTTGCTGACCAGAAGGTTTTGGACGTTTGGTCCCACTGGTAACTGTCATGCTACTGTGAGGAGTTTTCAAGGCATTTTGGTCCCTGTGATCTGTCACATCATCTTTTGAGGATTTAGCTGTATGTCGGACAATTCCTCCATGTTCAACTTGTTTATTCTTTGAATCAGAATGAAGTACCTCCTTTCCAGATTTTTTAACTGGCTCTTTCCCTTTAGCTTCGAGTGCAATTTGTTTGTTTTGATGATTATCTGTATTTTTTGCCAGCTCTTCATTATCAATGTCATCTTCTGCTGGCATTTCTCTAGTTTCTGCATCTTTTACGGTGTGAGTACTGGTTGGATTGACTACTTTCTCATCATGGACTAACTTTTTCTCAGATTCCTCTGCTCTCCTCTTGCGATACTGCTGGCCAAGTAACAGCATTCTATCAACTTTTCGCAACAACTTAAACCTATCTTCAAGTTCTTCATCACATGCCTTGACTGAGAACCCATCTGCAGTTTTGATAACCTTCAATGGAGGCACACTTCCAGAGGTACCACCACCGCTAACAGATGATTCTGCTTTGCCTTTCTGTTGCTTCTTTAATTCCTCCTGTCTCTGTTCTTCCACTTTGGCTGCATACTTTATATGCTTGGCAACATAAACTCTTCCCCTTGAGAAACCAGGATCTTTCTTCAATGGTCTGGAGAGCAATTTTGAGGATGAATCCTTTGGGGGAATCTCTTTCTTGCATTCAACCACCTTCTGTGCACTACTGTTTGATGCTGGCTTTATAGCAGCTTTTGATGAGGTCTTCTCTTTACTTGGTTCAGTCTTTGTTGCAGGTAATCTAGGATCCAATCTCCGTTTCTTCTTATCTTCAAGGTCTGATAACAAACCAGCCTCATCATAAAACACCATACCATCTTCACGAAATATGGCTGGCCTTTTCCGTGCCCTTAGAATACGCAGGCTGGGGAATCGTTCACATTTACACTCAAACATGCACTCCAATTTCCGGCAATGCTGCATACTTTCTTCAGCCTTCCACATTAGACTATCACAGATACAGCCCAATCTGCAAAAGTCATTTCCACAATGCGCTGGTGATCCTGGTAAAGCAGCGTAATCCCTTGGCATTGCACGTTCCTCTTCACAGGGAGAGTCAGCTTGACGGCTTTGCTTTCGTTTTGGCTTTGATGTCCCAGTCTTACTGACAGACTGGCTCTCTGAAACTTTCGTGAGCTGCTTCTTCATACTTGGAGATGTTGGATCTCTCACTGGCAAAAACCCAGGGGATGACACCCTGATCTTCTCCTCTTCACTGACATGGATGATTCGATTTTTAATTATCTTGAGAGATGTGAACTCTGAGTGGTCATGTTCATGTTTCCCAACTACAGGTGGCTTTTTTAGAGGAGGGGGTTCTGGATTTGAGGTAGCTGGTTTTGCCACGTCTGGTTTGTTTACAATGTTACCTTCTGCCTCTGTAGCTTGTTTCACACTCTTAACAAGACGATCCAAATAAGCATGCTTGCCACCTCTGTGAGATGTCTCTTCAACAGCATTTGCTACACGAGGAAGGGTTGATGAGATGGTCTGTGGAAGAACATCTGCCTTGCTTGTACTGGTTCTCTTAGCATCATTATGAAACCGAGTTGCACCAGCAGTGCTTTTCCTGAGGATTGTATTACCAATCCTTGTACCAGCTGCGGATAAA
This sequence comes from Stichopus horrens, assembly GCA_009801055.1. Taxonomy (NCBI): domain Eukaryota; kingdom Metazoa; phylum Echinodermata; class Holothuroidea; order Aspidochirotida; family Stichopodidae; genus Stichopus; species Stichopus horrens. The sequence goes on along the minus strand of VJOZ01023512.1, from coordinate 12,004 downwards.
AATGGTGGCTTCTTTGAGAACTTTTCAGTGGAACCAAGTTTTTGGTCTTTCTTACTTCCATCCTTTGACGTAACTCCTTTCCTAGAAATGTCTGCTGCCTTGTTTGATGGTAAAATATCTTTTGATTTAGCCTTGAGTAGTGAAGAAAATGATATATCTTGAATAGCAGAATTCAACCTATCCATATGTCTGCTTGATAATGGCTTCTTGGCTTTTTCTTTACCTTTAGTCCCAGATGTGCCTTTTTTATTTTCTTCTTTATGAAGATACAAATCCAGCTCTGAGCTGAAGAATGCTGAAGTCTGAGAAATCACTGGCTTCTCAAATGGTTTAAAGATCTCGTTTTCTTTAGTCAGGATCTCTGTGGCAATGTCATCATCCTTTGGAATATCAGAAGAAATTGTACTTATACTTTCTCCTTGAGATGTGGTGTTTAAGACTGTTCTCTTTTCTCCCACAGTGTCCTGCCTACTTGACTTAAAAGTGCCTCCACCTTGGTCATGTGATTCCTTCTGAGTTTCACCTTCCAAGTTCTCTGTTGTAAATGTATCCAATACGTCTGCATCAAAATCATCAGTATCATCAAAGTAAGTCATGTGTTCCGTCCTAGCAGCAGAGCGCTGAGTGGATGCTTCTGGAATCTGCTCAAGTGATGATGATAAGATTTCATACTCACAGTGGAATGATCTTCGTGACCTTTTACGCTTCTTTTTCTTCTTTTTTTTCTTTAGGTAAGAGCCTTCATCTTTATCCAGTTTTACCCCCAAGAGTTCCAAATCAACTACAAGAGGCAAACCACGCTCAAGACTTTTCTTGATACTTACACCTCTTTTTAACAAAGCAGGGTGTAATACCTCCTGCCGTCTCTGATTTCTGAGGTGCTGTAAGAAGTCATTCTGGTAACATTCAATTTGTTTTTGTGATTGCTCTTTCAGGTTACTAGGAAAAATGCTCAACTTTGGAAGTTTAGGCGGTACTTTCTTCAGAGGTTTCTTCTTCCTTTTGGACATTGCCCATGAGATACCTAACACAGATGAGGACTTCTTCTTGTTTTTTCCTTTTCGGTTGTTAACACTGGTGAAGGCTAACAGGTCCTCTTTAGAGGCAAATGACATAAAAGATATTCCATCTATGATGTCAACATCTCTTTCATCTGCAAGCAAACTCTGGCTTTCTAAGGGTTCAATGCGGGTTGCTGTCCCAGCAATTTCTGATGATTCCTGGCCAAAATTACTATCATTACATGCAATGTCACAAATTTCATCGTGAACAAGGTGAGATGTCTCAGCAGTGTCACTATTTCCACTTTCTTCCTTTCCCAGTATAGCATCCAAGTGATCATTGCTGCTTTGATCTGGTGTTTTGAAGGAATCCTTATCAGATTCAACACTTGCTACTGACACAATAATAGGCATGCATTCTGATTCATCACTGCTGGCTCTCCCCTGATTAATGTGACTTACATTGTCAATAACTTCAAGAACCGGAGGTTGAATGTCCATAATGCCGCTGTCGGAAATGGAACTAACCGTCTCTCCCTCGATAGTGCCATCCATCTTGTCACAACCATTCTTTATCAAACTCCTCTCCTTTTGTTGCATATTGCTTCCATGTGATTCATCATTGCCACTTTCACCAATGCTGCTATCATGATTTTTATCCATTCCTGATTCCTTCCTGTCACGGTTCAAGTCTGGCAAATTGTTCCTCATTTCTCTTTGTTGAGTATCTGTGGTCAAAACCTCACCTTCTGGTGCAGATGCTCCTTCTGGTTCTTGTGCAAGTTTCTGATCAACAATTTCACTCTCCAAACTGTCCACAACTGAAGAGCTGACCTGAAGAGCATTAGACAATCCAGTTGGAGATTTTGCAACTTTTACAACTTCCAACTGTGGCTGACTCACAGTAGACAAAGAACAATTAACTACATTTAAAGTTTCATCTTTACCAGTTTGACATTCCTCTCCATCAGTTGTTAATTTGTTGGCTCTAATTTCCAACTTTTTCACCTGGATTGATAAGTTACACTTTGCAGCCTCCATTTCAATACTTTGCTTTTCCTCATCTTGACTGCTAACTTCAGTACAAGTCTTCCTACTATCTGTTCTGGTATCTAGCATTTGAAAGATGTTGTCAATTTCCTTCACTTTTCCTGAGTCACTCCTCAAAGTGAGAAGTTGTCCTGACTTTTCCTGATCATTTACAAGATTAAAGGAATGGACTGTGCTAGATCTCTCATTTTTATCCATTGACTTTTTTGATACAGAGGGTAGGTCACAATGTTGATGGTTTTCGAATATTGCAAATATGTTTCTTCCATCATCTCCTTCTTCCTCCAGGGAAGGTGAATCATCTTTTGTTTCGGCAACATTGATCTTCGCTCTGTGACTCTCAGAGTTTCTGTCCTTCACATCAGGTCCTTCACTAGCAACATCTCCATCATGTTGATCATCATTATCATCTGTTGCCCTATCCACTCCCACTGTCTCCATATTACCAGGATTTAGTTCAATCACAATATTTTGCATGGTTCCTGCATCAGACACCATATCCTTCACCTCCTTTTGGGTACCCTCTCCCTCAGCCTGACTGGTTTCTGAGAGGACTTCAGTCGACTTGCCAACTTCATCAGAAACATTTTCATCGGCTTCCACACTCTCAATACTTCCTGTGTTCTCGATGCAAGTGGCTTTATTACTCCATAATTCATGAGAAAGCTGAGTTTCATCTACAACTACACTAACATCATGAGATGATGCTTCTTCATCATTCATGACTTCATTTTCCTCTTTTGGAGCTTTTTCCACCACTTTTGACACTGTTTCTCCCTCAATAGTTGCATTGTTCACTCTGCTGTTGGGTCTATCTTGATTCTCTGGTAATGTTGAAACATTGCTGTCATTTGAGACAATACTAGGAAATGACTTGGCTTCATGAAGAAAACCTTTATCAGTGCCTGATGAAAAATCAGTTTTCACAGAACGAGTGACCCTTCTTAAAGAGGTGTAGATCATTTTACTTTCTGCCTGTTCCATCCTTGAGGCATCTTTAAAACTGTTATCCTTATCAACCTTTTGCTCTTTACTTCTCTGAAATAAGTTAGAACATTTGGATAATTCTGATTCATCCAGATGCTTGTCTGTTGTTTTCACTTCCTCTTCATAGCTATCTTCTGAAACTGGTTTGCTATTTTCTGAAAATCCAGATTCCTTAGTTTCAGATAAACAACTAGTTGTTGTGGTCTGCTGCCTTAGTAACGTTTGCTCCGTGTTTGGAGTGACGCTTTTTTCATTGATATCACCACTAGCATCCCTCATAGGATCCTTGACCTCACTGAAAGCATTTTCTTCCAAAGGTTGGGAACATGTCTTTGAAGGAGCACCTTCTTTGCTCACCTCAGCATTGGGTCTTTCTGTTGCAGATGAAGTATTTTTCCACAATTTCACACTGGCTATTTTCTCAAATATGTTATCTCCATCTGAACTGTCACTGGAAACAACTTTATCTTTTTTGGACATGACGCCAGTGCTCGAGGGTGTAAGATTGCCAGCCCCAAGGCTGCCATTACCACACCCAGTGGTTGATGAGATTGCTCTACCAAAGCTTCCAGCACTTGATGGTAATGGCTCTGAATTTTCACTAGATGACTCCACTGATTCAATGTTCTTGTCAGATTGGTCACTGGATGATGCATGCATTGAAGGTATCTTGAACATATCAAAGATGTTCCGCTCTGATGAATGCTTCTGCAATTTGCCAGGCTCTTCCTTTCCAGCATCTGGTAAGTTGAGACTTGCTTTTGTGCCCTCAATGACGTTGTTCTGTAACTGCCCTGTCTGCTGAGGATGCACCTGGCTTGACGCACTTCCATGCTTACTTTTAGTCCTTTTAGCAATATCTTCTCTGTGTACATCCTCCAGACTAAGCATTTTCCATCCCTCTTTGATGTTTTGTCGTTTCAAAGTTTCAGAAGTGTAAGTGGCAGAACTGCTGCCAGCAGCGTGATCATTGGTATGATTCCCAGGCCTGTTGTCTGCTGAATACTTGGTAACCTCCCAGGGCTTTGACTGAGTTGATCTACCCATGACATACTTGGTGTGAGGACTTCTAGCGGTAAGTTTTGGTGACACCTCTGCTTGTGACAAACTGACAAAATGAAATTTGTGTTTTCTTTCCATGGAGGTTGAGGTCTCTGCAAGGGTCTTGTTTCTACCACCTGTCTTAACATACTTTGCCAAATTTTTGTACTTACTATATTTAATTGGTTGTGAAGAAGTGTGCTTTTCTTCATTTTTACCGGTAACGCTTCTTTCATTCACTGTTGGCTCTTCACCAACCTTACGACAGTGATCTCTTTCACTTGAAGAACCCATCTTTGATCTGCAGTTGCTGCCTGACTCTTCCTTTGGTCGGTGGTTTGGTGTGTGGGGCTGTAATTGTCTTTCAGCTTTAGAATGGAGGTCTGTGATAGGTAACTTAAAGCTAACTTCTTCATCTACTGCTACAACTTGCTTCCTTATAGGAGAACCTCCAGTGTTAGTACTACTACTGGTACTACTTGTCGTTGCACCAGGGTTGTAATTTCGTCCTGAGGTAGATTTCCTTGCAGACAATCTCTTGCGTCTCACTGAGTTGATGCCCTCTGCAGAATTGCTAATGATTGACTCCTTAACCTTATGGATCTGAGCTGCTAAACTGTAAGGTCCAGTTTTACTTGTTTCACTCTGCTTCCTGTCATGGTTCTCACCACTGACAGGTAAGTCTCTTCCACTGTACTGTGCTTTCCTTGGGCGTGTCTTTGCTTTGGACAAACTTATACTACAGCCAGGTGGAGATTCTTTGGTCACACCAACTGAATCACATTTTAGTGTATCATCGCTCACCAAAGAATGTCTTGCTGATGATGAACCCCACTGAAAAGAACTCAAATCATTCCTGGGTGCTTTGCCAATTCTTGGGTATTTCCCTTCTTCTCCTTTGCCACTAGAATGTCTCTTGTCATACCGTTTCTCTGACCTCCTTGATGAAGGAAGCCCAGAAGACTCTGATGATCCCTGTGAGGCCCTGGTAGGATGATGTGACCATTCTCCAAACTCATGCTTTGACTTATGGGCAGACTGAGCATTGGAAGAGGTCTGTCTTCTATTTGGTCTGGTAGTCATTATTACATCACTGTTTGTCACCTGTCACAAAACAAAAGAAATACCGTTATCTCTTCAATGATCACTAGATCTTCTATGGATTCTTCTCTAAACCTGTTACAAATAAGATATACCAAATAGTAGTACTAGAAATCAAATGACATTTGGATTGGGCCAACGATTTCCCACGGTCGAGGAAAATCACAGATACCAGAAAATCAAATGACTTTGTGTATCCTTGCCAATTTATCTCATTTTCCATGTACACATTATCACTCTATCAAATGAAAGCAACCAGTGGAGAAAGGGAACATATTAAAATGAAAAACAAAACACAAGAATGTAAACCACACATTACTCTATGGGCTCGAGGTTACCAAATGCTGATATGAGAAAGGCACCATATCAAGTCTTCTATGTGGTATACTGCGCCCTGTTTGGCACGGCTTTAATCTTACTGCAGAATCACATTCCTATTGTTGCGAGCTGCTTTTGCCAGTCTCACACAGCTCTGGCCCAAGATCATAAGCGTAGCAAGTTCAGAACAGGCAATTCACTGATGCAAACAATAGTAATCTGCTTACGTGCCGAAACCTGCTTAAGTCGAAACGCAGGAAAACACCAGCGTAACTTGAATAGTGATGAGCTATTGTTTAAGATTCTTCAGAACTGTCGATGTTAACAGGAGTAGTCAGCCCTGCTGCTTGGCGCATGTCTTGGTTAGCTATACGTCTTACTTGGCCTAACTGAAGACATGTTAGTTAAAGCAGTCTACACTAGCCCTTGAACAGGGTCGTGTATAACCTTACATGACCTAAGATCATCACACTCTACATCAACGCCCTCGCGCTGCAAAAGCAATTTTTTAACCAATTAGCCAACTCTCACCACGGTGGTAAGTCTACTTTTACAAATAGTCATGTTTTCTTGTGAAACTTTACACAAACGATCTCTGATTCTGCATTCACCTTTCTGGCTAAACTTCCTCCCAAAGTATGGGGAGATGAATTTTCACTCACACAGACTTAACACAAAGTCGGTACATGGCTGTATGCCATATTTGCAAGCTTGCGAGTGACCGAATGATGCTAAATTTTGCTGTTTTAAGCTTTGGTAAGAAAAAAAGTTTTATGGATCATTTTATAAGCCCTTGTGAAGATGTACTTCTGTATCATTTTGTTGTAATGAAAGTGCTGTATGAATTGTTTTCACCTATTGAGGGGGGCATTTTGAAGCAATGCCTAACTGGGTTAAAAATTGGTGTTAGCTGCGGAAAGTCTAATACGCCCAGTTACATGCCAACTGACCTGATAAATTTTTATCCGACTTCGATTCCTTCAACGGTGTAAAACGTTGCCTTTACGATTTTGCAAAAGTGGCACAGCATGTCCTCCGTTATAGTACATCAGGCGCATTGAAAGCCTATTATTTTAATGTTAGCCTATAAGGATTCCGATTTCTATGATCTGACGAGCCAAAATATACATATGGAAAGTATTCAAAATTCATTTTGAGATTCATCACACAGCTGAATGTCTTTATCTCCTTCCATTGCTAGTTATGAGCGATTTTTTGTTGGAAATTCAGGGAAATTTGGACAGGGACACTGGGCTTACTACCACTTAAAAAAAAAAGAAATATTGCTCTTCCCATTACATTTCTCAAGTTTTATGACTAACAGACATTGTTTTTGACTAACATATTTTGCTGATCATGAAAGAAGTTTTCTTTAAAAACATTGTTGGCTCTAACAACTTCTTCAAACTCTCCATTCTATCACAATTAACCACCTCATTAAATTCTTACTAAATGCATATTTTACAGAAGTCTAGCTTAACATAATTATTCAGGGAATTTCTAGTTGCATCTCCTCTTAAAGTGGAAAGGACATTCTGCCCACTGACTTGTAGGACATTTTTTTCACATGAGACGAGGCTCGGTGCCAATTTTGAGAAATAAAAGCAGAATCAGAAATGAGATGCCATCACTTGTCCTGAAACCATTCCTTAGTGAAGTTAAAATCGGTGAAATGGCGTCTTAAAGTTTTGTGTGTCGAGTGACTACGGCCAAAACGTTACTTCGGCTTCAGGGAAAAGATTGCCCATGGTCGGATTCAAGGAAAAATTGAGGATGGGGAAGATGTAAGAGCTTTGTGGAGGGGGAACTTGTACCAGGTGAAAATCGTTGACAAGCATGGTATGTTCTAATTCATATTTACACGGGTTCATTTTATTCCAGATGATTGTTGGTCTACTATGTGCAAACAGCAATAACTTTATCTGAGTAAACATCAACATCATCGCTCATTTCGAAACAATCGGAGAGTATAAGTACTGCAATAGGCCATACTCGCATCTGCGTTACAAGTTTCCTATTCAATTTGTGATGGAATGGCGTATAGCTAGGTTTTACATGGTCGACACTGGACCAAAAGGAAAAAAGTTCAAACAGAAAGCGTCGCAAGCTTTGTTTCACATAAGGAAACCAACACTCGTCTCAAGTTTTTGTACAATAGTAATTCAGTTTATATCATGCATTCGAAATTGTTTTTTGTCATATTTGCCCATCCTGTACTTCCATCACGCATGAATGCCACATGGCACTTTTGCTAATGTGCACAAATACCTTTTTAACAACATTTTGGAAGTTGACAGTTGGAAGACATTCTTTGCTTTTGCATCATACATACACAGATAAAGTTTCCTCGCTTCATCCTGTAAATTATGGGGGGTTAAATCATTACTACCGTGCCTTCGTGACAAGCGTAGGTAAGCCTAATTATTTGCACAGTATGCAAAAATCTTAGTTAATAAGGCAAAATGCGGGTGCAAAATACATCGCCGTTGTCGTAAAATACATATCGTGTATAGGCTAGCCCCTCAATAGTAGCCTACGTACTATGTTTAATGACCACTGACACCAAGGTCGCCATGATCCTAGGGGAAGGAGCTGAAAACAAATATTCCTAGCGCTGTCCAGTCAAGTTTCTTTTAATAGCCTACACAATTACGGAAACCTGTTGAGTTATTACTTCTCTTTCACTCGCTATTCACTTTGTCTCCGCTATCGAAAAGAAAGTTCGCGGAATACCTACCAGATTAGCCGCTCAGAATGGCGAAGAAATGAATGCGTGCTGAACGGGCTACTTACTATGTTAGTGGGGATTTTTGATGGGCAATGCTAGTGCTAATCCGACCACGGACCGAACGGTGAATCACACGGGAAGACAGGTAGCTAAATGTCTGCAGTGTTATTCCCCGTGCGGATGCAGAATATGCACAGCAGACTTGATATGGTGCCTAGCTTCATTGATTCAGCCTTGATGAAAATTGTAATAATGAAAGATGCACATATCTCTTAACCAAGATAATTCACAAGTGGATAGAAAGTACCTGACACCAAATTGTGGTTAAAGATCTGAAATTGTGCAAGACAATAAAGGCAACCTAAAATCTTTCAGAGTACTTCCCATGGAGGTCTTTATGGTGAGTAAAACAAAGCACTTTGTAAATCTTGACAGGGAGTTCCTGGCAATTAAGATATTCACTGATTGCTCGGCAAAGGTGATAAAAGGTGACTGTCTGGAAATGGTGCACAAAAATGGGCTATCAATAGTTTCATAAGTTGAAAGAAATTGAGACCAAATTCTATTAAGCAACAATATCTGAATAAATATCTACTGTTGATAAGAAAAAAGATGCATCATTTCCTTAATGTGATTGACATTTATCTCTTCCCATTTCAGGACATGTAAAACTTTCACAGCATCAAATGTTGGGCTTTGGAATCCAGGATCGATCTTTAGAATGATAGGACTTATTATACTGTATATTCATGTCATGACAACCCATTTCTTATGTTTTGCAAGGCACACATGTTAAATGCCATACGTAATACAAATTCTTGTGTAAATGCATGCTTTTAGTATGATCATTGCTAATGTCAACTACCTGGTGACATGCCACCCAAAAAGGGAGGGGGACACCATCCATCCTACAACATTGCAATGATAACAATGTAGTGACGGACTTCTTCAAATTGTTATATGATTCTTATCGAGAAGGAGATCTGCAGTTCTCAGATTTGCTGTGAATACAATCTCTTAGATCGCGAACTCAATGATTTCAACATCTGACAAAGTATGAAAATAGTAACAGATGATTTTCTCCGTCTTCCATGGGGCAATTCAAAAAATTTAATAGGTTTCAATATTTAAGCTATGATGACTTCAAATAACCTTTCACCTCCATGAAAAACAGCTACTCACCACAAATGACCAGTACACAACTCTGAAGCGCAAGCACCTTTCCCTTCTTGAGATATAGAGTCTACGAGTCAGGACAACAAATACACACAACAAACATACACACACACACACACCATGACTATCACATAGATTCCTTGACTGCCTTTCAGGAAGGAATTAACAAGAGCCCAAAGGCACAATGGTTCCTTGTACTTCGATGCAAGAAATGATACACTGGAATCTAAGAAACAATTTCAACCAATGAAATGTTGAATCCTTTGATATAAAGCAATAGGGGTTCAAACTCCAAAATACAGAAAAAACAGTAGGTTACTTGACGTGGTAGTCTAATTTGTTTGTTCCATACATGGTAATGAAAATTGAGCTTTATTTATCCTATTCATTTAACAAGCACAAACAGTCATAAATCTTTCACTTAAAGAACTAAAGATGTCAATTTTGCATATTTTGACAGAGCTTATCACATAGCCCCTTTAAAGTCCACAACAAAACATGGACAGTATCCCCTGAAGGGGACTACTTGAGCCGTATAGTTTCCACTGGTAGAAAGAGAACTGACTTTCTTTTGTGTTTTGTCAATCTTGCTCATTAAAAGCCATTTACATCAATGCACTAAAGCACAATGATGTAAACTGATCCAGCCTGACTTGCCAGAATGACCACAGTACTTCCCATACCACTGCCAACTCTACATTTGATCATGAAACTACTACAGTACCTAAAGCAGCACTTCCATGATTTGCTGGAGGGGGACAGATGGGCAATGTAAGCACCCATAGCATGGAAATGGATCAAATGAATTACAGTAAGAGAAAGACAATTGCCCCACAGAATGCACAAAAATTCAAAATTTTCTGTTTACGTTTTACATACTGAAACAAAAAGCCCTACCATTTGCCACAAATGCCAATGAGATTGAAAATAAAAATGCCATAATCATGTACCAAATATCTGACAATGCATTCCTACCACATTTAAAGCAAATCAGACAAGGCACTGCA
>VJOZ01023466.1:4827-16803 GCA_009801055.1 Stichopus horrens | reverse complement strand
ACTATGTTGCTGGCATATCATGATAATGGCATACCATGTTAACAACATGCTACAATGATGGCCACAACCTGATGGCATACCACAATGTACGTGCCCGCATACTATGCATGGGCTTGCTATCCCTGTCCGCTATCCCTGTCCTCCAGTATCCACAGAAAAGCGCTTTTTGGTGTCGATACCAGCAAGACCTAGACAGTCATTACCGATGCAACTTCCATTTACTTTGAAGAGCTACAAACTAATATCCTTATCCAGCTTCAAATGTCTACTAACATACAATTTTAATAAGAATTTGATTAATGTTTTATCTTGTTTAAACACTACATTTGGAGAAACAAGTAAACAGAACCACAAAGATAACACTCACAGCGGGGTAGTCACGTTCTGCAGACTACAAGTTTCCAAAGATGTCGAATGATTTAGGGGAAGATATATTCACGTTGTCGGTTTCCACACCACGAGTGAAGTCACTACTAATGTTAATACCAATTTAACAAGTAAGGCCTGAAATTTTTACATTATCCATGCTTAGTTTGTCTGATCTATTCACATAAAATTTTAATAAGCCCCTGACAGATATTTCATCTCCTTTTTGATACTACATTTGGAGAAACGACAAGCACACTACTTGAATGATTTTTAACTCACAGTGGGGAGTTAAGTTTGGCAAACAGAAAATTTCAAATGTCAACAAATGATTAGCAGGTCATGTCGACATGTACCAGTACAAAGCTGGCGGTTGCCAGGAAGGAGCAAGGCTGGAGGACAGAGGCGGTATATGGAAGGAGGGAGGGAGAAAAATGCATGAGTATGGTACACGATAACACAAACTGTAATACAAAGCCCAGGTTAGGACAAGCATATTTAATATCACCCCCAAAAAAATAATGACTAAATGATAATTTGAACAGCCCAAGATATGGTGGTTCCAAGTATTACAGCATTACAATCAAAGTTTTGAACGGTAAAATCTCAAAATTTTCATATCTTATCAAATAAGCTAATGAAAGAACATACAAATTACATTACATTCTTTCTGAACAGGAAAAAAGAATTATTACGATCTTTAATATCTATCACATACGACTCATGAATCACTATCTTTGCAGCATGACTACAAAATGGACATTAATTTTGGGAACAAACATGTATCCCTCAAACTCTTCAAAACGCAGACATCCTGTTAGACGTTGTTTAGATATTGTCTTCTGACTCATATGAGGATGTTCTTTTTTTTTTCATCCTTCGCCACTTCAATTCACAATCTGGAACTGCCTTCCATCCCCCAACCTCCCACCTCATGGAACTGTAAAGAAATTAACACACTCTGTTTTGATATTATTGCTTTATGGTAAGACACCCCATAAGGCACACTCAAGTGTCATCTTTCTCTGAGATCGTAACAACAAAACCTAAACTCAGAGAATAAAATAAGTAAACCGCACCTCACCAGGAAGTTGGCCTCCAAAATTAGCAAAATCAAACAAACTAAAAGGATTTGATGAATGATTCCACAAAGTTAGGAATACAGTAGGATCCTGGCCCCTTCACTGCAGCTTGTCACCTCTGAATCTGAATTGAGTAGGCCTAAGTCGTCCAGTTGTGCCTCCGAGTTTTCAAAAGGTCAGGCAGCATCTCTGATGTGACTGCGGAGTAAACTCTACTTACATTGTTCTATACCGGATATTATTCATTTTTTCAGTCCTTTCATGTTTGATTTCAATTTTGACCTTTTGAAAAATTTTCTAAAATTACATACAACTATGTGCGTGTGCCACGCTGTATTGGAATTCTAACATCACTTTTCCTTCGCAAGTGCATTTTCGAAAAAGCACCCATTGGCACAAAATTATGGACGCACAGGATTTCTCATTTGAGGTCCGATCGGAAGTGGATTTCGCCGGGTCATACCTGAGATCCAGACAGGATTTTGTGGTGCTTTTTACGAAATTGGAATTGTTCTAAAGTTCTTAAGAAAGTTTAAAGATGCAACACTGTAAATGCAGAAAATCTGCAGACTATTTTGCTATAATTATGCTTCAAGTACTGTTATAAAGAACTAACTTGAGTCATTACAGTTGAACTGCATGCTGCTAATCATATTTTCGTTTTGAGGATCATTGAATGGAATCTTGTGGAAAAAAAATGCTGTATATATTCTACAGTCATTTTGCAAAATAACAAAACAGGTCAGTTAAAAATTGTTTTTTCTAGGTGGAGTGAATACCTGTGTGTTTTTCTTTTACAGATATCTGTTGGAAGTACCAAACTACAGTGGTATACTATTTTAAGTATTTTGTTGCAAGCCAAAGAAATAGCTAGGGGGCCGGTGAAGGCACCACCTATCAGCTGTCCCAACAGTAAATCACTGCTACCATTTTTGTCCCCAAATTAACTTTTGCCCCAAATTAAGAGTTCACTCCTCTCCTACCTTCCTCCTCATTACTAGCAAGTAACATCTGTCATAACTTATGTTTACACTCTTGTTGTTCCACCTTTTGTTTCATATCACGTTTTTTATTTTTCGAGAGATGCCTCATTATTTGATATTGACTTCCTCTGATCAGACAATGGTAACAAAATATTTCAAAAATTCGGCCTGACTTTTAGATACATCGCCTGGAGCCAAAAGCAGATATTATTTCTCTATCTGCCGGGATAGTCCGACCAGACTGGATATTGCCCAAGACAAAATATTGAATATTGTGACATGAGGGGACCAGAATCATTTGTGGATAACTTAATCAACATGACATAAACAATGTGACTCACTTCCAAACATTTCTAGTTCTGGTAATATTCCTGTTGATAACTCATTCGTCACGCTGTTACACCACTTCAATTAACATTTTATTTCATAATTTAGTGTTTTAGACCAATTATAACAGGAAATTTGCCATATTATATATAAAGCAGTACCGGATGCCACGAAAGTGTGTTAGTTTATTCACGTTTCTTAGCCAAATTTTGCCGCAAAATGTCCAATTGTTTTGCAAATTACCTCAGTTGTTTTTGGAGGGGACTTCTGACATACGTTTTTGCAAAAGTAGCTTTCAATATTCTTCCACTGATGTTTTTGAATGCCACTTCAGGCTTCATTGCATGCCACAAATGGTGTCCACCTTCCATCAGAACAGTACCGTCAGTTTTAACGTAATGGTGAAAATGGATACACATTATACACAGTACAGTAGTGCCTGCAGTGCAAGCATTTGTATTGTTGAATTCTGCAATCACCCTTTGAAATTCTGGATCACAGCAACGGGGTTATTGGAGTGAGATCTTGTTTGATCAGAATGGCATCTGATCTTGGGATTAGGATCACCTCTGCGGATCAATGGTGGATGACAAATAACCTGTCTGGTAACAAAATGTTTTATCCTTCTGTCAGAATGGTACTGTCTATTTTCAATCTTTGGTTGCCATGGAAACAGAGCGGCAATAATAGAAGAGTGCACTCAAATGTTGTAAAAATTCTCTGGAGGGAATGAAGTACATGACCGTGATCCTGTGGATCAGAGGAGCAACTCAAGAATTTTACTGATGATCCAAGAGGATCCTGAAGGAACAGATCAAAGTTTGAATATCTCTTGCATCTCACACCGATCTCACACAGATCAAGTGTGAAACGGTGCGGTATTAAAACAATGGGTCAAATAAACTGAAATGAGTCGCACCTTTAATCCTTCCTCCCAGCTAATCCACAGATCTCCCCTGGTGAGGAAGCAAGCTACCGCATGGCGTGACACTTGGTGCATCCAGCCCTCCAGTTTTAACTGTTTCATGCAGGCATCTATCCAGGGATAACCTGTCTCTCCCTACGATAGAGAAAAAAGCTCATTAAAAAAAAAACATCTCACGGGAAACTTAAGCAATAATATGTAGAAAAGAGCTTTGGCATAAAAACCTGCCATACCCGATACATGCAATATGAACAGTGACCTACCCTTGCAAACGTTGAAACCACTGGTATAGTTTTGCAGTTTGCAAAATGAAATATTCTGGCAACAGTCAAGTTATTCTTAAAATCGCATATCCCTCAAGTAGATCCCCCAGTTGCCACGTGTTCTGACCACTTAAAATTTTTCAAACAGACGCCATGCAGAAAACCCTTGTAGTGATGTTTTTGGTGCTTTCACATTGTATCTCTCAGTCAAATGTTTCATCACATTAATATGCGCGTGGGACTGCCATGATAATACAGGATTAAATCTCTGTTACTAAGATCACCTTTGAACTACCTACTGTAAAATCATTTCACAGACGGCATTCGTAACAAAATCACTTGCCGACAAATTGTGGTCGGGTTTGGACCCGTTAACTTATTCTGTCATAAAAATTTTATTTTTTGTCTGCCTGCCTTGCTAAATAAGACAAAAGGTCTCAAAAAAAAAATTCCTTACACTGTCAGTTGTCTCATTTTAAGGAGGATGAAGATTATACCGATGGTTGCTCTACAATGTAAAAGCACTGACATTTCTGTTCTGGAACAATTTATAAAATATGTAATGATAGTGATAACTATACAAATCAGTGGAGTTTCAACAACAAAAACGTAACATTTTACATTTTAAAAGTATTATCCAAGTAGTGTTGAAGATGAATTTTTTTTTTGACTTGCTTAATTCTCTATTGAACGTCTCCTAGCAAAGACTTTAAAACCTCTTAACTTATTGGAGGACTTATTTCATTTACATATCTCATTAGCATAAAAACCAAAGACAATGTCACAATCTACCTTTTCTTAGAGTTTACAAACAGACAGATGACCATCCCAAGCCTTCCCTCCAACACCCCCAACCCTTATTGCTTAGTTTTACGAACAAAGCAGTCACCAAGAGTACATGACAAAATACATGATACGGCCTTGACAGAGAATACCCTCTTACATCAGTCCAAGCTTTCAGTTTCTCTGGATCACTATACCAGTTGATTTTAAGACAGATGGGATTCTTCTCCATTTTATCAAAAAAGTGGTTCTCGATCGACATGGTGTAGAAGTATTCCCTCCATATCAGCTGCGCCGTGATGTGGTTCTGTGCCGAGGTCTCCCTCACCTGGAACGCAAAGATGGCAACGTTGTGTCCATGAAGAGTTAAATCATTCGATATTATTTTCATAAAAGTGAAAGCAGGACTACAAAAAGAAAAAGTACTACAGAGTTAAAAAAAAATATAACTCGTTAATACTGGAGGAGACATTCATTGATCGGGTCAGCCACACAGACCCCAAACTTTTCAAAATTGACAGAGAAATATATTCACACAGCTTTAAACTTAATATCTTCAAAAATTTCACAAACGTTGGGAAGACTGGAAATGGAATTGTATCACACAGACATCAGGTATGGAAGATGCCTATAAAAATTGTTTTGAGGCTACTATGATTAAAAAAAAATCTGGTACACTTGGAAGAATATTTGAAAATGTTTAAAGGCATTAAAATACGCAGCAAACGGTTTGATCATGACAGAATGGCTTGCTTATCAACTGCCGAAAATCTGCTAACATGTCACTAGACAGAGAGCAGTGGTATCGCCAAAGATGAAGTAAATTTAAATCATTAAAAGTAAAACACCACATTTAGCATCTAAAGCAAAGCATCTAAAGCATGTATGTTCTCCAAAAATTCGGAAAGGTGGTATGGCTTCAAAAATGCTTTCGAATACTAGATACGATAAAGTCAAACCACACTGTTGGTAGTGCTTTCGTAGTTTAAAAATCAGGGAGCGGGTATTTTCTGACTTCAATCCATCCCGCGCACGGGTACACGACAATGGCATTCAAACGGTAAATCAACTCCTGTGGAACGGTTTCATTCGTGTAATACATACACTTGTACTTCCGTATTGCCATGTCACCTTCATTACGTTAACATTTACAGTGTAATCAATATAGCCGACAGCACCCAATACTGATCTACAGAGGTATTATTTTACACTTACAGTAATGATGGAACCAGGTGGTAATTTTGGAACATGGTGGTGAACATCAGGGGGGCACCCTGTCATGCATGAAAACACTACTTGTTGGACATTGATGATGTTTATTCCATTGTGTTTACACGAAGAATACTTTCGTGAGGACTTTGTATGAGAAGGCGACCATGACAACTCAGATAATTTTATTAACCTTTCACCTTTCTTCAAAGACCTTCAGACAGTTTTTGACAGCGGGTCCCCAGAAGGGGAATAAGTATAGTTACTATGTCCTTCGTCTGTGAAGGCATGCACATGTGTATAGAATATGGCAATATCAAGTATGGGGAGCAAAAACATACTTTTGCATGACAAGTCCAAACATATGAGTGTAAAGACACACAAATTCAAAACTCTGCTAACTCTTAAAATTTCTCAAACAAGTGCCAGAATGAAAAGTTTGCTTGACTTAACCTCCTCATAAACTGACTGTATCCCCCAGTAAAATTTGCGGATCGAGAGGGCGCCAAACCGTAAATGGGGGCTCAGACTGAGCGGTGGGTCCAGCAGTTTTGGGTTGAACTGGTTGATCATGATGACATCCGATTTAAAACCCTAAATAGAGTCAAGGAATAAAAGAGGAGAGGACATTGTTAAAGGTAGGAGAGTGCATGGAGCCACCACGATGATATCACGGAAAACAGGGAAGCAAAAATAGCGAATCATCCATGTGATACCACCAAGGTTCACAAACCTTCAGAAAATAAAATTTCATGTCTTATACATGACCTTCACATAACAATTCCGTGACCAAACACGTAAGAATTTAATCGATGAATAATGGTGCAATGATCATGATATGAAGTTGCTTCTTTTTTTTTTAATTTATAAAACTGAGAAGTCTGTTCTAAATTTCATGGCTTTTCTGTTGCTTATGTCGTTTTTGAAACATTACGATACATTTTCAGGCCCTGGAAAGGAAAAATTAAATTTCATGACGCTCTCTATGACTTCTGTGATAGTCACAAAATATCAAGACATTTTCACACCTGGAAAGTGAAAATAAAATTTCATGACCTTTCCAGGCCACAGGAATCCTGGGTGGCTCTTATGACAAAGATGCAAAACAGTCAGAGCAAAAGAGCATTCACTTGTCAAAAGTTTTTCATATATTCTCTGCTTAAGAAACTTTACGTACTGATGTCGATGAAATGAGATCTGAACGAGAGTAAAAAGAATCAGAGAAGGGGAGGAGGATGCCCATACCCTTCCTCTCATTCTTTAAATACCTTCACATCGGTTTTACCAACAACGGACATTACCGTACCTCACGCTCGTACATCAGCCTCATCTGGTACAACTCCAAAGCACGAGTCTCCCCACCTATCCATAGTTTCTTCTCCTGTTCTGCGCATTCCTTACTTGCTGCATGGTCATAAAAAAAGGAGAAGTGAAGGTCAGAGTAATTTATTCTGAGCTGGGAAAAAAATCCCATAATTTACCTCGTTTGGTTATTTACAAAAAATATTCCTGTCTCATAACAGAGGTTGCAAATCTGACATTCCATAAAGCGAGAACGTGCTTTCACAGTTTGATCCCAGTTGAACCCAAATGACCTTTGGCTTCCACCAAGAACAACAGGATTTTTGTACCCAATGTGATACGCACACATACCAAATATTGTTTCTACATGGTTTTACAATTTGAACTCTGTTGACCCCAAATGACCTTTGATCTTCACCAAAAAAATAGGGTCCTTTAATAGAATGTAGTACTAAATATGAGGTTTTTCCAAGCTTCCCTTCTTGGGATATCAAGTTCAAAAAGTAGACCTGTCACATTTGCACACATACACACACACACATCATTATTACAAATGTTACTATTTTCATTCATACCATAAAAACAAAAATCACTTACCAAAATAGTCTAATGGCTTTAACCTATATAGCCGCTCAGATTCCTCGGACACTGGTGGAAGGATACCTTTGGACAGGTCTGGATTCATCAGAGGCTGTGGGGGAGATCCTATCCTCTGAACCACCTCGATGAATAGCGAATATGTCAGTGGTGGTGAGCCGCCATTTTCTGAAATGACCCTGATAATGAGCAAAGATGTTTATGAATGAATTAAAAGGGTTTCCATTCCCCGGGGGGTAGGCTACTGATATACAATAAACACCGCTAGAATCAGATAGAACTCACTTTCAGATTTACAAAACATCAGGCGAGTGTGGTCCTCATCCTTCGATGGTTGTAACCACCGATGACATTTCCATCCTCATGAATGATAACACAATTTTTTCACATTTACTATTTATGCAGGATCTTTGTTTCACTTGAACCTGCATCAGAAAAATGTTGAACTGCTAGTTACTCCTGTAGAGAAAATACACATGACAATCAAAGGAAAAGCAAGAATGATTTTTACCCAGGAACCAGACCGACAATGTCAATTTTTCACACCCCAGTCATTGCATCTTCCACTGAACAAAAGTCAGCATGGGTGTCTAACTAAGATTACTTCATTGTCTTGCCTCTACCTAAGATACAGTACACTGTATCATATAAACATGCAAAGTAAAATGTTCTACCATAAATTCAAAACATACTCCTCGCCGATGGGAAGTTTATACATTTTGGGGAACCTGAACAGTGGACAGCCGGTACCCAGTTCCAAACTTAAGAAACATTTAAGCACGACGAAGGACTATGCATCATTTACATGGAGTTAAAAAAAATGATAATGATGTTTCTAAACACATCTCTTGATATTCTGCACAGCAAATGTAACAAGATTTGCACTTACTATGGTATAGGGGTACCTTCTCCTATTTTTGTATAGCAGCTTAGTGCCTCCAATTAAAAGAAAATAATGCAGCTATTGTCTTTTAATTGGATGAGATGCTTCATACATTTGTTGATTAGTTATCATAATTACATCACTACACCTGCATAGCAAATATAAGATCAGTGTCAGCTTCCGCTTCTTGAGTCATCATGTTTACGAGATTATCACACCTTGACCAATGCACGACCCCCAAATGACCGCTGATCTCCACCGAACGCAATACCTTTATTGCACTCAACTTGGTCCATCAATACTAAACGTTCTCCACAAGGGATTTTAGTGAGGCAGCCTACCCCTAGTGACTATTGTCACCAGCTCATTGAAATAGTGACCATCCCCTACAAAATCCCACCCCTGAGAACTAGGGTCTCAAAAAAAAAACTTAAAATAGGACTACTGTTTTCTCAACTGAAGTGGCATCATTTCCCACCTCAATCATTAAAAATTTCTGAGCTGATGGGAAGGGTACACCGCTCCATTCAAATCAATGCAAGTCTTCTAACTAATGTGGTACATCTACATTAATACCAGGTCTGTCTTACCTTCCCTTCTTGAAACATCCTGTGTACTATTTGATCCCTCTCAATCCCCAAATGAACTTTAAATGCCACCAAAAATGTGGCACATCTACATACCAAATGTAAGATATGTTGAACTTTATCATCAAAACCACGAATGAAGAGTTGCTCACTGATTCCAGTCCATTATTTACTGTTGAAAAGCATAACACGCTTGTACCAGAAAACTGCAAGCATTATGAACATTATTTTTTTAAATGTAAGGGAGGCCAATTGACTCACCTGGCGGGATCCCACAGAGTGTGAGAGATTCGTTCGACGCACTGAACACCCATTTCTTTGCATAGTGCCTTCACCTTGTTGTCACGCTCCTGCCAAATGGGTTCAGGATCTTGCTCGAAAGACAAAATATCAACCTTCCATTCCTGTCAGTTCATCGAAAGAGAAAAATGTCTCAAGAGACTTTGGCTCTGATGATGAAATCTTTAATAAACCTCACAGAGAGGTTTCTGTGTCACTTTGCTACATATAATTAGATCTAATTATCCCATTTGTCACTGCAGTCGCTCATTTTGACGTCATCTTGCGCTGAGGATCTTAAAAAAGAGGCTGGTGCTGTATTGAGAAAAACTTAAACTGCCAAAAATTAAGATCAAACAAAAGCGAGGTATTTGTGAACTTGACATGTTTAGAAGCTTTCTACCTACTCAGATGTGTCTCCTTAGGTACTTATTTGGGTACTTCCTGTCCTAAAACACAAATTCCACTTTGCCAAATGAAACTGCAAATATCATCCTTGCAGGATTAACTTTACCATCATGACATTTTACTTAAGCTGCCTTTCACCGACGTTCTCATTTCTTTTGTCCTAAAAATCATTCGCCTGGTTACATTTTCATTTGAGGGACATGGGACAACACCTCTCTTTGCCATTCAAGCAAACTCAGGCTGGGGCTTTATGAATGACTACCACACTTGTCATGACAAATATTAGAGATAAACCAACTGCACAAAATATCTTAATTTCAGATTATATTTTGTTTGAGTCTCTGACTTGACACACTGTATGCTGCCACAGTATTACAACATACTTGACCTTCAAACTCTAATCAACTGCTTGCTGGTGAATTTTGGAAGGTCAAACTTCCAAAGAAAGATGGCACAATTCCTTTTTTTTTTCAAATGGAACTCTGACAAGATGGATTAAACCAAAGCTGTCACTATGAGGAAGAGGAAAGTCTATTCTTTGTTGTCCAAACACAATTTTCAATTCAATGAAGAATCAATGCAAACAGCCACGTCAAATCCATAGTTTTGTTTTGTTACGCTTCACATTCTTTTCTAGAGATATGCATGTCATATATGATGAACCTGACAAAGGTTAGGCTATGGTCAGAAACATTAGGAAAGATTAGGGGATACAAGCCGTAAGCCTTTGTCGAAATGCATGATATCATGTTATGGATTGGGTGTTAACCATGTCAACATGCTGCAAATTATCAATCATGCATATTCATTAACCAGATAGAAATTGGCGACACAATCAGCCCGTTTTGCTTTGCAACTTTTCACATTTGTGGCTTGAAACATTTAAATCATACTTCATATCATGTCGCAAGATTAGGTTGGGGTTACAGATACTGTATGAGGGAAGGTTATGGAATTTTGAGCCTCAAAACTTATTATCATGCCTGTCATGGATTGGATGTCAAAGCGATGCCCAACAGTCTCCACAGTTTTCCTTCCAGTGGAAAAAGAAGACAACAAACCATCTGGTTCACGAATTGAACGCTGGTGTTGGCAATGTTTTGAATCACTGCACTAATCATAACTGCTACATTGATAACTTTTTCAAGTTCGTTACTGCATGTATCCTCAACTATCACAACCATTACATAAAAACAAGACTGATTTACTTTTTTTTCCGTAATTTGACCTTCGCCATGAAGAGGTATAACTTAACTCTCCACAATTTTGCTATTGCTGCCCTTGCTGCAAATCTAATTGCCCTTCCGATTATCTCACGATTGCTTGTCCTACAATGAATGTTTAATGTCGTGCCAAGTGTTCATGTGTAAATGAACAATGACAATTGTCACAATGCGACAATAGTAATTATTTTGCAGTATAATACTGTACTGCTGACAAGAATTACGACCCAAATCAACCACTGAAAGGTGTAAATGCAATGTTTAGGATCTAGTTTACCTATGGTATTAGCAAATAGCTAAAGGCCCTAGGCAAATAAATGTGCTATGCCACAAAGTGATCAATGTATACAGCTAAAAATAAGATTGCTTTGCGACTACAGTATTAAAGGTTGGCAGTGCAAGGAAAAATTGGGCTGCGACTACAGTACTAAAGGTTGGCAGTGCAAGGAAAATCTACTTGCCTTGAGCGAGGCTACGGAGCACGGTCTAGTAGTGGCCCCTTATTAATAACAGGCAAGTGTGTAAGCACTTTAAAAAATAGAATTTAGACACAAATGAGGTGGAACTGCCCTAACAGTAACAGGTAGGGAAGCAAATGCTATGACATATACAGTAGGAGTATATATTAAAGTAATAATAATAATAATGGACTGTTCTTATATAGCGCCCCCACAGACGACGCCCATCTCATGGCATTTTCACATCCATTACCCTGGTCATCAGTGTAACCATACTCCCACACAAACGCAGGTAAGGCAG
>VJOZ01023458.1:945-21325 GCA_009801055.1 Stichopus horrens | reverse complement strand
ACTAATTTGCCTGTAAATTTGTCAATTTTTGACGGATTTTGACGCAATTTGTGGCTATTTTCAACATTTTGAATGCCTAATGCACCCAATACCTCAAAATGTCATTTTCATGTCACTAGACCTTTAAAGATGTTGAACAAAACAAGAAGCATCTCATTTGCATGCTCTTAAGAGGATAAATTGCAGAGAAATTTTCCTAAAGACTGAACATACAGTCCAAGAAAGTTTATTCGAAGGAATCATGACCATCCAAGCTGGTTTTGACAGCGCCAGAAAAAACACATGCACACCCCTGAAAAACACAGTTTGAACTGGAATTATTTTTCCTCAGCCACAGTGATATACTTTGCCTCCAAATTTATTGAAAGGGTAAAAAGTCTGTCAAAATATCATCAAAAATAGTTTCTCCTGACACTCTAGCTGATGAGTAGGTCTCTGCTCCAAATGTCTAGGTGATTCTTTCACTAATCAACAAACAAATTTGCGCTGCGCACTTCCTTCAAAAGGGCAACGCAACAGCCTCTTTTATTAGCTGAATAACTATCTCATTCTACTGTACAGTGAAACATTGGGACAGCTCTGGCAAATGACAAAGTGTTCATAAAATTGGGCAGACAAACACACTAGATACCTCATTAATCTGAAGAATGATGGTACTTCAGCACTCTTATCCTGCTTGTCATTTTCCCTTTGCTTCCCCTTATATTCCACTGCATGAGCAGTTTTCGCTTTGCATTTCTCTTGCAACCATAAAGAGGTTGACATAGATTGGACAGTCTACTGGCTTTGCAGTGCTTTGGCAGAAAGTCAGAAAAAATCATTTACAGCACATAGATCTGTAGTACTGTACTGCATGCCATCACTTTTCTATAATTCAACCTGAAGCATTTGCATGTATCGGTGTAAGCACGCGTATATTCAGGGACTGAACAAATGTTCAATTGCACAGTTGCTGAGCGACTGGTGTTTTTGAAGTTTAATACTGAATTTCACAAAGTCAAAGCTTTCACACCGAATTTATAGAAAATTCAGCAATTGTGAGTCAATGGGTCATCTCGTGCCCAAATGGCTACACTGGTAGGAATTTCTTTTGTATATCACCACATAGCACATTAGTGACAGTTTCTGTCAAATTAGCTGCTCATAGACCAGTAACAACAATCTAGCTACTGCACATCAGCAGCAGCCACTGTTCTCTTTCTTTAAGTTCCTAGTACTGCCGGTCGGTGGTAGCAGGGTCTGTTCTGATCTATTGTATTTGGCACTGGCTACATTGGTTTAGAACCAGTTAACATACCAGCAGATGAACACTCCACCTCCATTTCAATTTGTGATTACAATACAATTACAGCATGGAGGAGGCAAAAGTAATACAGAGAGAACATCAAACTGCCACATTTTGCAATTGAGTGCACTCCTAACTGTCAAAATCACCACTAAGTACCTCCTCTTGATAGCTTAAAGAATGAGTGAACAGTTTTTACAGGTGAAATTGTCACTGAATTCCCTCAAGAAGAAGCTCTTCACAATTTTGATGAAAGAATGAAAGAGAATGCTCTCTGAACTTATCTGGTCAAATGTTAACCAAGATGAAACAAAACCACTCCATGTTCATTTAACCTATTTAATCAAAAGACAAACTCATCTTGCAAAGATGTGAAAAATAACTTGACAAGTGCAATTGGGGGAGGCCTACTGAGGAAAATTTCTAACCAATGAGAGAATTACAGTGGATGTATGCCCTCATGTGGCATTCTCCGCATACAGGGAAAATTAAGTGCTTGAGTTTGGTATCACAGCACCAAGACTTGTAAAATGAAAATTTAACGAAACATAGAGAGATGACTTGTGGCAAGACTTGATCATAACGCAATTAGTAAGCATGAATTGGTTCAGCCCACAAAAATGGGATTATGGAAGGAATTCAACCCCTAATTTGAGTGTTGTTGTGTACTTATCAATAAAGCCAACAAATACGAGATGTCTACTGCACTGCAAAAAGTCATACAGGATTTGTATTTTCAAACCCATAGCATGCATTAGAAGTTGAATTAAAACTTGCAACATTAATTGCTTTTAAAATCAATTCTGTAAATTCTGTGTAAAACTGTGCACTTACAACATTTTCTGTCACATGGACACTCAAGATTTACACACAACACTAACACTTTGAGCAATTATGATTGACTATAATGTACGTGTTGCATGCTGCCAGCCTCCTGCTGTATTGAGAGTGGTATGACATTGACTGCCATATTCCTTTCACCTGTATGGTTACATTGCAACTCTGGGTAAACAACATCTCTGATACTGATATCATGTCGGCCACACTTTTCCCAATATCATAGCAACCTCTCCAGTATTTCTCAGCGATGATACCAACCCATGTCAATGATTTGTGTACAACAGCCCAGCATAAGTCATGACTGGTAACATTCAAGATTGCCTGAAGTTAGCATCGGTCTGATCGGGAGTACCTTCCCACCTTTTTCCCTCTCCCCCTCAAAATAAAAGGTGCTAGCGGTCCCTAAAAAGAAGTACAGACGTTGTATGGAGACAGGTACAGTAATGGAGAAATCAAGAACACATACTACAGCTGCTACTCAATCTATTAGCGGCTACCTTCGTGCTAACCATCAGGCTTAACCATCAACCTTCTCATACTTGCATGTGGTCAGCAGCCATGTCATTTACAAGCTCATGGCAGTGTTTGTATAGAGCAACTGAACCTGAGAAGGAAATCCCTATCTAAAAAAATTTTTTTTTTATATTTATCAAAATCCAGGAAGGACTTGCTTGTTGGTAAAGATTCTATTGCAATTTATTGTATGTATTTGTAACCGTGCTCTATGACCTCAGCTGGGGGAAAAAGCGGGCGGGATTTTCCAGCATAGGATCTATCTTTAAGCGGGATTCAGGAGACAAATGCATGTTCACGGAATCCCTCACAGCAGCGTGAACGCTGATGTGTATGCCTCCTCGGGGCAGCCGTGAGTCCAGCCACAGATTACTTTGTAAAATAGTAAGACTAACTAACCAGGATCTGGGTCTTCCAGTTTGGCTTTCAGTCTTGGGAATGCTGGCCTCAGAGCTTCTGGAAACTAATGTCAAGCAAGCAAAAAGAAATATTTAAAAAGTGACAAGTTGCTGTTAACATCAAATCGTCAAATTTACATGGATTCATGATGGGGGAAAAAGTACAGTTTCAAGGATGTCAACACCTGCATTTGTCTCTAGTTGTACAGTACAGTCAGATAGTCTCCACTCTGGCTGTATAGTCTGCCTTAAATGTAACCTTCAGTTATTATGGTCTAGTCAAGATAACTTTCAAGTCACATACAGCATGTAGGATATCAGAGGAATTACATACAGTAGAGAGAAACAAGAGAAACTAGGAAGCTACAGTAATTAGTCCAATCAAAATTGTTTTCCTGTATTTTATGGCAGTTTCTATGGCTACATTGGCAGACAGCACTTAAAAATAAACTGATTTGAATAAAATGTCACAGAGAGTCATGCAAATAATGTTCGTCACAACTTCCATCACCATCTGCTCTCCCCCCCCTAGCATTTTCCTTCCATTTAATTTATTGTAGTTCTGACTCCTAGGCAGTAATTTATCACATCCCCATTCAACAGATACCAACACAGGTGCACGTCGCAAACAGTGCGTCTTGTTCAACAATTGCGGCCCAGTTTGTTTTGTGAAGATGCAGAAACTCACTGTACCTTAAGAAAAATTTTATACATCAGTAGAACAGCCTTCTTCCTCACGTATGGTTTTGTTGACGCCATCTGCAAATTGAGGCAAAGGGGGACAATGTCAGCAAAATGCCTTGAAATGTTGTATTAAAAAAAAGCACGACATATATGACAGCACTCAAAATTTCACTTGCATTGAGCTTCACTGTTAGGGAAATGAGGTCTGCTAGAAGATCTAAAATCTTCATTTTGTGATAAAATATATATTTTGGGGGTGATTAAAATTTGGCCGGTGGAAATTATATATGTGCCTGAGGAAATATTTTTTCCCTCCTTTTTTTCATCTCTTCTCTATCTTCTGTTTCATCTTATTTCTTTGAAACAATACACTCCCAGCTTCAACAAAAACTGAAACAATACAAATCAGGTAATTTACATTTTTGCAAGTAAATAATATAATGCCAAACTTCCTTAAGCAGGAAGAAATCTTACAAATTTTCTCAAGAAAAAAAATAAACCAATGGTAAGTTTTTGACCAATGCAATGCATGATTGTGACAGTTTTCCTGTCTTTTAAACTAAATTGTCAGATCAAAAATTGGTAAATCTTGTAACTGGTCAATGCTCTCTCTTTTAAATTAGTTTTCATAAAATGCACACATGGTGGCTACAGTATTGGCTAATGAAGTAGAGTAACTTTAAATTTTCAGTGGTGGAAAAGAAAAAAAAGACACACTTTTAACTATCGAACAATCAAAGTCTGTGTGAATTAGTACTTGAGATACAAAAGGTCAGTGTACCACAGAAACAATATACAACACAAACAACATATAAAAACCACAGCAATGTTAGATGCCACAGCAATAGAGTACAGTAGTTTACATACAGCAAACAGAGAGCAACTTACCCAGTCTTACTGTACCTTTGTGAAGGTACTGTACAGTATTGTTTAAGACATTTGCAGAACTTCAAGGGAAATTTTCACCGAGGATCTTTTTGCACTTTTACATGAAACAGCACATTTAAGAACTTAGGTACTGTAACTTGAGAACTTACGTTTGAGAACTTAGGTTTGAGGGCAGTATCAAAAATTTATCTGCGTACACCAGACACTATACAATTTCTTACTACAGCAGAAGACCCCATGTCTTGCGCTGCAGTTAAACAAGGTGAGGAGCAAAGTACTCTAATTTGTACTGCAGCATAAACTGTACTGCACAGTCATGCAGCGATTTTTCCATCCCTTCAAGAACTGCAAACGTCTGAGATCGGTTAGTGTCATAGCCCCTGTATGCCACTTTCGGATTGTCGTCCAAACCGAAAACTCACCAGACTCATGAGATCATTGGCTAGGTCTCTCGCGAGATCCGGCGACGTGAAACATGCAAGGCCGCTCATGGACAGGCCGGCTTCATACTGATGGGCACTATTAACATCCTACGAAAAGAAGGAGACCGAGGATACAAAGGTGGAACGAGGGACGAGAAAGGGGGGGTGAAGAAAATGAGAAACAGCTCCGGGTTGTGGCCAAAGAAAAGGAGACGACACAGCAGTGAGGATAATGGGGGGAAGGGCCACAGCATAGGGGCACTGCACCAATAGGTAATACTGTAGATAATGGCAAAGAAAATTATAATTAAATATATATATATAGCCACACAGCAAACTGATTTCTGATGCAAATTGTCTTCTGTCTTAAACACTAGTATGTACAGTACTGTATATACTGTACATGCATCTGATAAAAAATACTATAGTCCACAGACACTGCAAGCTATTAGACAGTCATAGACATACAGTAGTACTCAATTCAAATCTTTTTCTTCTTTAACAAAAGGAGTGAATGGTCGGTGTATATATCTCATTTACTGCCATAGTGAAAACTGTGAATGTTTGAAACCATTGTACATTTAGCACACACCATCACCATCTTTCAGCAATATAGGACACTATAAGCTTAAATTTGACAATACAGTACCAACTGTAAGAATTTGCACATCAATGTTATGCATGTACAGTGCAGTACTGTACAGTTATACAATAAGGATGCATCCAGTGTTTAAAAATTGATAACAATTTGCATGAACAACCTCCCCCCCAGCCAATACGCACAATCAGCACATTGCAACACACTATAGATACTGTGAAGTAACGTACACTCTACTGTTTTACAATTTTTGCACCTGCAGTAGACTTGAAGCAAGTTTAAGGTCAAAGGTTGTGTAAGTACATTTAACCAGCAAAGGTCACAATCATTATCACTGATTGCCAAAACAAGCCACTGTACTGTTCAGAATGATGTGCACTGCCATACAATACAGGAATTTCTTCCTTGCCAACACAATGCTTGCATACCGTGCACAGTCTTACGAGTATGTACAGTAGACCTAATGCGACGATAACGGACTATGCCGGACATGAATTCAGTATTAATGCCCTGTTTCCAGTTTCTTCAACTATATTTCAGCTCTGGAGCACTGTATGAACTTGTCCTATTTCAACAGGAAAACTACTGCACAGCAGAAGTTACTGTACATACAGGTACTGTACACTACAGAAGTACTGTACTGTAGGGTTCTCTGTATGCTGAGCACACTCCTGTTGATTTATCACTGAAAACTTGTAGACATACATGAATTAATAACACCAATTGGTCAAATAACAAAAGCAGGAAAAAGGATTTGTTGTATGTAAAGCATGTCCAATTCTACAAGTTTACCACAAACTTTCAGTGTGTAACATGTTGTTCATTACTTGTACTGTACACACTGCAGTAGAATTTTATGAAATTTACTTATTTTTGATATCGCGTCACATCTTGCCACACGAAATCTGCCACAGTGCTGTGCAAACATGCTCACAAATGTCACAGACGTTGCTCGGCTGTAAAGGTGATGTTCAGAATTTACTTCAGGAACATCAAATGGGTTAAAAAATTTGCTACTGTATACATACATGCAAAATGGGTAAGAACCAAAAGATTTCTTTTCGGTTGGTCTTGCTGAGCACTATTCTGCAAATTACTGTATGCATTCAAAGTTTAGCAATCAAACCTTCAGTACTGTACATTTCCTGGCAAATACTGTACATATCCATGCAGAGTTGCCAAGGAGGCTCTGAATATGAAGTGATCAACAAAATGAGGCTTCTAAGTAATTTTTAATCACTGAGGATTTGGAGACACTTGCCAGGATTTATGTGTCTGTGAATGACAATGAGAGCTACGTAAAGAGAGGTTAACGCAGGGATCTACAGCCGTACTGTGTTGTGCGATCAGCGTGGTCCCGCGTGAATGAACTGCATGCACTGTGTATGCAAACGTTGCGATACTGTACAGTAGTCTGCAGACACACTGCAGTCATGTGCAGAATTACATTTCAATGACACACAAAACATGTTTTCCGAATGAAGCAGACTCTGACAGATTGCAACACCTGGAGATATAAGTTGCACTCAAAAAATGACCCTTAAGTTGGCACTGGTCTCAAAGTCAAACCTTGCTATTTTATGACAAAGTGGTTTAGAGGAAACTAAGCTCCATCAGAGGGAAACAGCACATGCGATTACAGCATCGAAATGTATTATGATCCAAAACCAAAGTTACAATGAGTTTCAATAAAAATAAAAATTTTTGGATCTTCACCTAATCTTAGTTTATATAGAGGAACCGTAGTGGGCGTTTCAATTTCGACCTACACTTTAGTGCACATCTATTTACAAAAAGTCACGACAGCATTGATTTTCTTTTCGTAATAACTTCTTTCCACATAAAACTTCAAACTTCCTGCTGCTGTTGCACAGGGTATCACAATTTTGGAAATGTATGACATATGCACTGGCAACACTACATGGCATGTATCGGTGCATGTGTGGCAAATGAAGAACCACGCAATTTCACAACAGCATCACGACTTGCGAGTGAATAAAATGTTAATATTCATGAAACCTTCACATTTTCTTGGACTTGAATTTATTGCACTAGGTAGCCGAGCGGTGTCTGATTGTTTGAAAAACTATATTTGAAGTGCCAGGATGATCTGGGAGGCAGTACAACTGTTTTCCTATAACAGGAAAAGGCATGAATTTGTATAGATCTACTGTACACTGGAAACTGTGCATGTATGAGAGCTCATGAGATCTGTACAGTATGTGTATGTGTGAACCCCATTTTTTTCTTCATAAACAGCTAATTTCATCACCCAATAATTACACCCTTGAAGGACTTCTGTACTATATAAATGATGCTAAGCAATGGAGGAAGCCTGTGGCTTTTCACATCAAGTGACTACAAACTCAACAATTTTGATCAAATTTAGTATAATGCTGTGTGTGGACAGTCTTCCCTACACTTGCATGTTGTCTTTTATTAGACCAAGTAAATAGTTTACGCTTTCAACACACATGTACGTAATCATGTAGGAACACTGTGCATTGGTAACCACAATTGAGCACTGCACTGTCTGTGCCGACCAACTTAAAAAAAAATACTGTAGCAATAACTACTCTATTCTCAAAAATTCAATTGACAGGAATGAATAAATTTTAATTTGTGTACTGACACAATATGGCCTCTTCATCTGTAATATTTTGTGTATACATGAAGACCACAGTACACTTTTATCCTTCACTGAAGGTTGTGTGACATGAAAATGACAATTTTGAATATTTGCTATACATGCACTACAGATACATATTACTGTAATCATCAAACACGTTGAAAATAGCCACATCAAGATCCATTGGACATTGACAATTTTACAGGCATATCCCTGTCTTTTACTGTACCTGCACCATGAACATTCAATTCATTGAGGATACAAATTTATGACATCAAGAGAGGGACTCGCAAGATATGTCTGATGTTATCCATTGGTTTCTCAAGCATTTCAGGTACAATTGAAAATTTTGTTCTGTAAGCATGAATTTTCTTCTTTACAAAAACGTTGATATCACTTCACCGATGTGAAACCCAGTAGAGCAATAAAGTAATCAAGAGATAAAAGAAATACCGACATTGTGCAACTAGTCATCATGCATATTCATCAAACTTTGAAAAGCCACAACCACACTTTCAACGGATTTTCATTTGGGGATTCAGGCGGCAACTTCTGAATAAAGACAGCTTTTCTTGACGCAAGGTGTGCACGACCACATGTTAGGTACGCTATCCTACTCATTTACAACACCGACTTACAGCAGGAGATAGAATGGTAATATTGCAAAGAGTTCTAAATAAGCTTTCCTATCAGAGGTGTTTTGATAACGACTTGCAGCATTTTTCATCTAGGAATTAAAAGAAGGAATGTACAAGAAGTGTATTACAGTACGTACAGGTGCTACCAGCAGCAAATGCGCTGCAAAGACAGAAAAGGATTGACCTCCCAAACAAATGGGTAGTCTGCTTCATTGGACCTTCAGTACTCTACTGTATGTATGTAAACAGTTAGGTTTCCAATGCAAACAGCTCCCCATCAAATTTGTGTCTCTTTAGAGTGCATACTCTACAATGCCTTTTATGTAAACACTGTGTATTGAAGAGCAATTTGGTGCCAGGAAATGTACAGCACTGCTTAAAGTACCAAGCGTGGAAATGTCACGCTATAGACTGTGAACGGCACTGCCTGTATAGGACAGAAAAGGAACTTAAGTGTAATATGTATGGCCTATATAATATGTGTAAGCTTGTAATCGACTGTGTAAAATGGAAGTGCTAACCATCACGCGGTAATGTCTACACTGCTAAATGTACATGTATAAATCTTAACAATTAGTTGAAACTGCCAGGTTTGCACTAGTACATCCAACTTGAAATACATACAGCTACCCCACTGTACAGCAGCTTCGCTGAGCAGATACTGTGCATCAAAAATGCTTCAAATTTATTTTAGAGCTGCCTGTATTTTGAAACGGTTGGAGAAAGATTGTGTGCAGCTTTCACACTGGTAGTGAAGGTCTGTTTAAAGTCGTACCTGAGGGCATGTACCAATTTGAACAAAATACAGAACAAGAGATATTGCATACTGTAAGAAATTACATCAAATTTCAGCTAGATTCAACTGGTTTCGAGCTGAAAGGAGTGTAGTTGAATGACAAGACGATGAGCATAAACTCCAAAAATTTACTACAAAACCTAGTGCTAATTGCAAAACATGACCAATGACCGTGTAAAAAGTCCCACAACTCTCGCCTCAACTTGCTCCAAGTCTTCCAGGGCATCCACGAAACCGCCACAGACGGGCGACCTTACCAATCCCATGATATCCTGAGTAATATCCTGGGAGAGCTCTGGGGTTAAGAAACAGCTCAGCCCAGACAGGGTCACAGCAGTGTCATACTGATTAGGGCTGTTCAGTTCCTAGATAGGTAGGGGTTTGTTGGATGATAAATCAACACAATAGCATTGAACATGGTTATTATATTCATAAAATTTCTACAATAGTTTTTACTCTTAAAATGTCCATGATACATACATAGCCTGCTAAAATTAATGTCATTTACAGTACATAATTTGCAGATCATTGCTACATATATAGTAGTGGCTTTATAAATGAACAGCATATTTTAATCAAACAGTTTTCTTTTTTGCAGCTTTTGTCATTTCCAATGCTCAAGATGTATTCAGAATGACAGTTCTTCTTTAAATTTAAATTCTTAACAAGACAAAACAGAACAAAAGGAAAACAAAACCCCACAAAAGAGGAAACACACACACACACAAAAGCACTCACTGTAAATGCAGATAACAACAATTGCATCCTCATGAAATTGGTTAAGTGTACCGGTGTAAATGCCTAGTTATCGAAAGCTTCTGTAAGCAAATTGTCTCCTAAATTACAACTCACCGGAAGCAATCACACCACCTGGCACTACAGAAATGATTTACAGAGATAACAACGCCAGCTAATTCGTGGCCAAACTAGAGCAACTTCCAAGGATATGACCAGGTTTCACTTTCAATGTACTGTATGAGATCACCTCCATCCGACTGTTTGCCGAGGTTTAAAGACATATACCCTCAGCACTGTTTACATAAAGTACTAGAATCTTTTCGATGAATTTGTTTCATTGGAAAGCATATCACCTGCCTTGGATAGCACTGTAGTATCAAAATCGTACCCACCCCACGTTTTGCTACTGTACATGTCAGTGTGCAGCAACCACCCCTCTGCAGCTTAGTTCAAATTAAGAAAGAATAAAGCTACAGTTTACACTTTGCCTGTAACATTTCTTTCTTTTTTTTTCAGATAATCCTTACTCAGGATTATCTATTCATTCTTTATCTAAAAACTCAATTGTTGCTTAAATAATGCTACTTACTGGGTGTATAAAAATTCCAATCGATAAGAAGACACAAAAACTTTTAGTAAACTTCAGAAGACAGCCACAAAGCCATCTTCCCCCAACCCACCACTGCCACCCCCTTTGACTGAAACATAGGGAGCCCATGAATTGACCACACACTGATCAAGACCATGAAGCAACAGTACAACACTGTATGTATAGTACTGTACCACAATTACATGTTTTGAGGAGACAAAATGCTAAAATAAGTCAGAAGCCACCATTGACAGGCTACAGGTATGTGTATTGACATCTTCACTTTCTGACATTCCTGAATATACTTAATTGCTTGTACTGGACAAAACATGTCTCTACCCCTTTCTACCCCTTTGCAATGTAAACTGTGTAAAATGTGTGCATATCTATGATTACAAAATGAAACATAATGCAACTTTGTGTATATTAACAGCTTTAAAAGCAAAAACATACAAAATCACAAGATTCCTTTGATTATGGTTGATACTGTATGATGTGCCTGAAATTCTGGCTTTTTGACAATGCACTTTTAACATTCATTCTTTCCCTCAAGAAGGAAATACTTCAAAAGAAATCTTTCTTTTTTGCAACGTTAATCTGCAAGTTTGCCTACCCTGACCTCAAATACCATTTCATATTTCTACTTTTTTAACACTTCAATTTTACGATCAGCGGTAATTTAACGGATCTAAGGGCACGGTGTGACCTACATTAAACTGAGATCCTCCTCTCCCCATGCCATTCTCAACTGGGCCCTCCATTGCTTACCTTTCTGACCATATTCGTGGTCAACATGAGGACCTCTGTTCCTTCATGGAAGCACTGCGATGCAGCAAGGTAACCTATCCTCTTGAAGGTGAACTTGGGGTAGCTCATCACTTCGATGATGTTGAAGGCTGCCCAACTGATGTCGTAGCCAAGCATTTGGAGCTAATAAATTAAAAAAAAATTTGTAAAATTTAGTTTTGTTCGAATGAAAACAATGTACCTTGTGACTGTTTTTTCAATCATCAATGGAAATGTGGAGATAACATGAGTGATGGAACAGTACTGCAGGTGATGGGTGTGTAATTTACCTATTACTGTAATTGTACAGTGCACTGCACTTTGCTCCTACAGTAACGGAAGGCCTGTCACATTCCCTCCACCTACACTTTTTTGATCATCTCTCTTAAATTGGAATAATTTAACCTGACTGTGAGTCAACAAAAACTTGGTCAGAAGACTGACTGTCCCTACAGTGCCTACTCCTACTTTACATTAAACCACTCTACTAGCATAGCAAATAGAGATCTCTGAACTGCACAGTAGTTTTCTAAAGACTGTACAGCTTTCTCATAAAAGGAGATACTGTGCAGTATTTCATCTTT
Source organism: Stichopus horrens (assembly GCA_009801055.1). Taxonomy (NCBI): domain Eukaryota; kingdom Metazoa; phylum Echinodermata; class Holothuroidea; order Aspidochirotida; family Stichopodidae; genus Stichopus; species Stichopus horrens. Next base: position 8,937 of record VJOZ01023458.1, on the reverse strand, counting down.
ACAGTAAATGTGGCGAAGATGCACTATAACCACCTGAAGAAAGTTTTACAAGCTGCTGAGAGATTTTCATACTGTACTGTCACAGGGGACTCCAAACAACAAGCATTGTTCAAAGAGAAGATGGCAATTTGAGCAATCCTGAAAAGAAATTACAGCAAAATTTTCAGACTTAACCACATACATGTGCAGCACATCGCATATGCAACATAAATTTATGGAAATAGGTTTCTTTAATATATAGAACAGAAAAGAGACAATAGAAAACTTTCAAGCGAATGTGGTTCTTTCTGCACTGCAGAGAGATGGTGGCTTCACATTACAATAACTATTCTAAACTCTGCAATAACAACATTGCAAGGAAAGGTCAGCCAAGGGAAAACGAGAGGCCAGTCACTGCCATCAGTGAGGTGCATTAATGTTTAGGGCATCCAATCAATCACAGCACTTGGAAACCTTTTGTTGTCTGTGATTCAGAGCTGGTTGAAACAAACCCTGCTGTCACTTTAAATATTTAAATGCCGAACTACAGCTTGAAGTAAAATTAGCATGCCATGTATACTGTAGTAACTATTGACAATATACAGATCTGATGTTTGATGAAGAATTCACACTGTTTCACAGAACTTTCTAAATTTCCTCAAGTCTGGCTAATATATACAGTACTGTACATAGTAAACTGTACCAACAACATGTTTTGTTTGGTCACTCAGTTCCAGAATCAGCAAACTGAGCTACAGTGTACAGTACTGTACTTACTGTAATGTGTTTGCTTTAAGTCATGTATGCCTACAGTATTGATGTACCGTACTGTAACATTATCAACACCAAAATGAAGTCCAGTGGCCAACAATATTCTAGGAATTATCACTTGTTTAATACAGTGACAAGGAGAAAATTCCACACAAAGCTGTATACTGAACAAGGAAGGTTTCTGAAATAGAGCTCAAAGATACAGTACTGTCGCAGTAAATTAAGTTGATTTGTTTATGGCGGAGGTCATTGCTACATCAGATGGAGATCTTTCAGGCTATATCACCAACAAGAGAGGCAGTTAATCCCTCCAGATACTGCCATAGCAACCATAATCTACTGTAACATGACAATATCCCTGGAGTGCAAATACTGGATGGAAACCAGTGCACATTTAGACAAAGCACTAATGGAGCATTTCAAAATGCCATGTGCCTGTACAGGCTCTTCTGTCGAAGGTAATCAAATAGATCTATGAAAGACAAAATATGGTACAGGACAACGCACTGAAAGGTAATTTGGCCAGTTTAAATTACAGTTTAAGTACAGTACAGTAGGTTACTGTGCAGAATATAGTATTGTGACTGTATGGTTTGCATCAAGTACTGTGCATACAAAGTGTCCAAAGGAGCAATTTCTGACATCACATTCTGCGATAGTTATCAGTTGCAGGAGCTCTGGAGGTTGAACACAGTTTGTGAACTCATTTTTAAAAACAGCAATCTGTACAAGTTTACAAATACTGAACAATTTGCACGAGGGGGTATAAAAGAACTCATGCAGGCTACACTGCATGGTGCATGTACTACAGCAGGGTGTGATACACTGTAATGTGATCAAACTTTCATAGTTCCTCTCCCCGAAGTAATACCACGTTATGATTTCACAACAAAAGTTTACACAAACAAGAAACAATACTCAGATCTACGGTAGGTCTGCAAGCAATAACGATGAAACATAATCTACAAAGCCTTGTCGGGTCTGACAACATTGTGGAAATGTGTATACTGCAAACTTAATTTCTTTTTGGGGGGGAGGGAAAGAGAGGGAAAAAGTTGTAATGTACATGTACGGTACTGTATGTCATGTCACTTTGTACCACTGTACAAATGCACAGTTTTGTATTGTACAGTACATGCAGCAATTTTGGCATAGATGGTGGGCAAGGATATAGTTAGCTTTTTGTGAGTGGTGGTTATATTTTCTAAGGTGNNCAAGTCCACAAGTGGTGGTCAGTAGTATGTATTTCTTTCTCTAGTAGTGGTCAGCAATTGTGAGTGCCAGCTAGAGGTGACCACTGCCGACCACCGTAGCTACATCCTTGATGGTGGGTACAGATCAGGATACACAGTTTCATATTGCAAATTCAGCACAATTCGTCCACTGAACTGTTCATCGTCTACCCATAGAGTTACAATACAGTAACAGCCACAGTACATGGTCGACCACACTCCGTGAGGACTGAAATGCCATACGGCAGCTACAGTAGGTGCCAACATGGGCTGCGGTGACAGTCCACTTCAATCAACAATATGTATCTGTTTGGGGTGGATCATGGAGCTCTGTGGGTAGACAACACCCAATAAATTGTTGACCTACTATACACACAACAAAGTGCAGGATAGTCACATGTGTGTAGGGAGACAAATGTGTGTAGTACTGTACATCTTACACGACTTTGTGCACTTGCCTCTTCCAAATCACAAATAAATTTGAGCATTATCTCTTCAACAGATCTGAGGTAAAAATTATACAAATTATGGCAAATCTGGGCAAGAAGCACACCAGTTGACAGTTTTAATTCTATGAGCATACATACAGTATGTCTCTCCCCACAGTAGCTTGGAACACAGAACATTGTAAAGGTCATCAACATTTTACCCGCAGAGTTATGTGTACATACCATACTGACCGGCAGATGTCTGTAATGTACCATACATGTAGTACCACATGCAAAGTATTTCTCTTTGTACACACTTCGGTATAGAAGTCACGACAACATGGCACAGTACTATCTATAGTCTGATGTGGAAAGCAGATCTGTCAGTCTTAATGGGGAAAACATACCACAGATCTGCACAATTTGTCAGGGAAAAACGTTAGCTGCTACTGTAAGCAATCCCAGCGCTCGGCATTCCGGAGTTCTCCTGATATTTCTCAAGGCAGACCAGATTTCACAAAACCAGTGAAGGCTTAAACCAAAATCACATTTTATTTAGAATATATCTGAAACAATACAATGAAGCCACCTAGAAACTGAAGGCTGTTTAACGATTGTACATAAATGATATTAACTTGGCAGGTCAACTTGAATTTGAAAAGGAGGTCAACATTTCACCAAGTGTCCCTCAGACAACCGGCTGCAATTGCTAAAATTTCCGACATTGCTTGCATTGTGCTCATTTTAATAATTGCTGTTCATTTACTCAGAATTAATGGCATATTGGGCTTCAGTTTTTTATTCCACTGTCTGCATTTCTTCTGCATTTAACCAGTTCAGGAAACATGCAATGGCTGAATGATAAATCAACTCTTAACTTGTTTTAGTCACAAATTTGTCAGATATGCTGAGCGTAGGCTACGATATTTTGGGCATGGAGCAATGCGTCAAAGTGATGTAAAAATAGAAAGGAATGGGATAGTCTACTATAAATGCTAAATCTACATGATAATAAAGGAGAGAAAGAACTACTGTACTTACATAAGTGAGCTTAGCCACTGCATTGGCCTTGACAGCCATATTGTCCTGCTTCAACTCATTTTTAATCTCTTCGATGCAACTTGCAATATATTTAGCCTGTAACAAGAAAGTATAAAATATAAGTTACAGTTTTCTTTGGACTTTGCATTAAGTGTGTGCATCATGCAACTGAAACAAAATGCTAAACAAGCAAATTTTCACACGAAGTGTTTCTGTATTTATAGCACGATATTTCCATGTTGATCACCACCAAAGAGAAAAAAAAAATAACAAAAAAATAACATTGACCAAATCTGGATGCAACACTTTGTACACACCCTGAACTAGGCTGGCAAAGGAATTTTGGAAACCAAAAGTCAATTGCCAACAACATGCACAAAACTTAGGCATTTTCGTATACACTCTACAGTAATACATAAACTGAAGCCAAAAATGCCATGCTATGATAAGGTACCGTACTGCATCTTCATATCTATTTAACACCTTCCTACCATATTTGAATTAAATCGGACAAGGCACTGCAAAGATATTTCCATATCAGGAATTTATTATGAAAGAAAATATTAGGGCACAAAAACAATAGGGCACATCTACAGTACTCAGTATGATACACATACACAGCAAGTTTGCGAAAAATTTAGCACTCGATTACTGAGTTATCGTGCCACACACCTTGCATTACAATGGTGTCACATACACACACACACACACATACAGACTTGACTGCATAGGTTCCTTTGTCAACACCATGAAACCAAAACAATAAACAGCACTTGAGCTCCAACATTAAAGTATTTGTACTACTGTATTGCTCAAGATTTGCTATAAATTTAGGTCATCGGTTTTTAACTAAGCGTATTTGGTTTCATGTACTGCACTTGAAACAGTACCATACATGTTAACCATTTTCATTTTTTTTAGTGTGGTTCTCAGCAAAACTAATCACAAATTATCTGAGTAACAAACTGACAATGCCACCCATTTCAAAGAGTTGATGGTTCCTTATAATCTGTACATGAGACTCACCAGCAATCTTTGATCTCAGTGCTTTACAAAATATGTTACCTGTACACATTAGAACTTACAGGTAGGAAACTGTACATTGAATTACACTGGACTACTTGTTACTGTACAGCAGTCTGATGCATTTCGAAAAGAATGCTTAATTTCATTTCAGTTACCACCTATGGAGTGTTCCATTAAAGAAGGACATAATTTGAATGACTCAATTGGAAGAAAATGACACCAGAAAGTATTGCATCAATTGTGCGTTTGTTGTAAAATCTCACAACTATTGTAGGACAGTATCTATAGTGCCATGCTTAGAGGCAAGAACTTACAATAATACTGTCATACAGCAGTCAGAAATGAAGTTCATTGGTAGACCTGGCATCCAAGATGCCACAAATTTTCCACAGGACAACCAAACTTTGGAGTTCTAAGTTGTCCTTTGGACGACCAAATTCTGTTATTGCTTACATGGAATATCTGAAATGTCATGAGGTCAAATGTGGTGATGAATTAACAGCAGAATTCAAGTGGGTTACTGGTACAATAACCCGGAAATTTATGAACCTCATGATGTGAGTCTTGACAGGACAACTAAATTTTGAAAAGGACAGGTCTCATTTTACACGTCGGTTGTCCGTTGGACCACATGGGGGAAAATGCTAAAATTGCAACACTGGTAGCATCACAATTTCCCATGTCCTTTATCTCATCAATATACTGCAGGACCACACTAGTGATGGATTGATCAATTCCCAACAACTCAATGGAGTGGGTACTCACCACTGACATAGATACTGTACATACTGTACTAACCCCTTCCTTGCATTTACAGGTATTTAAATGCACCCAAGTTTAGGCAAAACTAGCAGAGCACCCTCTGCAATTTTGGCCTTGCTTGAGCTACCGTATATGGGGTAAGTACACTGTCCAGTATATGTTTAATCTAATTGTCTATACTTTGAATTAGGAATTCATCCACAGTATAATCATTACAATCATATTGAGCTCATTCATTTTGCCAAGTGCTTTGAAAGCTTTGAATATAATTCTACCATATTGTGTACAGTGTTTAACTGTACTGTAGCACTAAATCAAAATGTTTGCTGATGCGAAGTGGCTTTTCCAAACCTAGACTAGAGGAACTTCCAAAGGAAATCTTAGCAAGGTGATTTCAAAATTAAAATTAACTAATAAATGTAGCCACAGAAACATAGTACATAAGTCCTCATGCCCATGTGATTCTGTTCTCCCTGTTGCAAATTTGAAAATGACCAGAGCAGATCCTCCTACATTTGCACCAGGCACGTCGCTACGTACAGTATGAACATACTGCACAGTATGTGTGCAATAGTCTGCCTGCTCAGGACTCACAGCCTGTCATATTGATCTGACACGGACGTACTGCACCGATTTGCTACTCAGTCACATGAGAGGGTTGTAATTGTAAACAGTAAGAGACCATTTGGTTTCTACAATGCACTGCACTAGTATCAGTTCACAGTTTCTGGGACTCTGCTGGGTGAGCGCGGCGAAATTAATTACAAATCTTTTTAAGTGCTGCATCCAGAGGCATTTTCAGTGAAATGTTTGAGTTAATGGATGAATGCAGTGAATGCAGTTCAAGTTCTGTCAGTAGGCTTTGACACTAACAGTTGCAAGTGAAAATTACAGTAGGCCTACAGATAGAACTGTGCTCCAGTATATGAAAAAGTGCATACTACCGGTGTACGACAAAATACCACAAATTAGGCATAAATACACTTTACCAGCACTGGTGCAGTGTGTGCAACTGATGCCGTAATAATGCAGGATTCTTGTCAGTTATTTTGTCACACCAGGCAGGGGCATCATGATTTTAGCAACTATTAACTTTTTTCTTTGTGCACTACTTCATAATTGATCAAACATATACGTGACACAGAGTGACAAACGCACACGTGTTCATGTTCAAAAGGGCCTACTGCTTTGGTTGCATTCATGAGGGTTTTCACTTCAATGCAAATTTTAACATTCAGACAGGTAGGGGGGAGGAAAACTTGTAAACCAGAGAGAGAGAAACAAAACCAAATTTAAGCCCAGGCATTTTGTCGCTATAAAGCAGGCTGGCAGAGAACCCTGTAATATGTTCAGTGGTCACCTTCACTCATGTCAAGTATGGCACAGTATACAGTACATGACAACAATGTGGGAAAAGTTGTGCAGTAATCATATTTACAAAATTTAATAACCAAGTTTGAATGCAAAATGTCAGCAACCCTTCTTTTCATTCTGAGACATACAGTACAGTAGATTTGGCTGAACATAACAGTAATTGTACAGTACTTAACAAGGCTTGCATTGCTGATACAACTCAACTCATCTTACAAGTATAACATTATTAAGTGGCACACTAAGTTGACATCGATAAACTTGTGATGATTTTGAACGGATCAACCACGTATGCATGGTAATGTCTATACATAAAATTAGCACAGACAATTCTCACATCTAATATTTAGAAAAGTTTTAACATTTGTGTTTTTCATTTTTTCTTTGACTACTGTAGTAGTCAAAGCTAATCAGTCTGCATAAACCACTTCAAAATGTTCCACATGGTACATGCACTACTGTACACTGTCTGCCAAGTTGATGCCCATCAAGTTGATTCATTCAACCTGCGCTTTATTTAACATTTTTGTACGTTCATAAAGCAATTCCGACATACAGTAAGGTGATTCCAGTTTATATGACTCTGACATTGGATTTAATTGGGAAGCCAATTGGGTGATCATAATCTGGCTTCAAGACTGACTGATCTGAATATGTACAAACCTTAATTTCCAACCAAAAACTGACAGCTCTGAAATACAGTACAGCATACTACACTGATTCCACCTGAATCAGCTGATTGAATAAACACACGGCATGGTCTTACGGCATTACTCTTTAGATGTAAACGTACAATACAGTAGGCCAGTTACTACTACCGTGAGCACCTGTCCTTTACAGTACATAGAAATAAGAACAATCTTGATGAAATTTGCAACCACACTAAAATAAGGGAAAAACCTGGGCATCTTTTGGTTATACTGAACTGTATTTTTACTTTGTATATGCACTGAACTGTATGTACAGTACAGAATTACGTGTTCCAATCAATCCTTGGTTCTTTCTAATTCAACAAATTTGGTTTTGTTCAACTCACCTGCCTTTTGGTGCTTGCATTCATACACTACAGGTACAACTGTTAATATTACACACAGAATGCTTAAGATTTAAGGTTTACAAGCAATGTGCCAGCTCAAGTGCATTTATTTACCTGTGCGATTACAGAGGTACCTGTAGGGCATAATATTTTGGAATCAGGAATTACACTGTTAAGTCCTTAGCTGATGAGTACTATCATGCTCAGTTCAGGTTGTTACAAATTCTGCAGTTGCCTTTTTAATGGTGTGTCCACAGATCACAGATTGAAATATTGAAATAGCGCAATCATTTTTTGTCATTTGCACACTAACTCAGTGGCAGGCGCGCTCGACGGGCACCTTAGG
>VJOZ01023434.1:0-12694 GCA_009801055.1 Stichopus horrens | reverse complement strand
ATTAAATCCTCATACATATTGATGTTATTCAGATTCCTGTCCGTAACGTTTGAATGCCGGAAGCAACATGTATTTATGACAGTTAGCTTTTGGATGTGTCAACTATATGCCCAAGTTTAATGAGTTGTTATGATGGTATATAATGGTAACCAGGTAAATATACCTTTGGTATCAATACGAATATAAACAAAAGTTTAATTAATTTTACAAAAAAAAAGAAAAAAAAGAACAATGTACAAAACGTGAAAATGAATAGGACCAAGGAGACTGGATTTGTCCTTCAAAGTGTTTGACAAAAATAATTGAAAAACATCACTATTGCATTAAAAACAGGATGAATACCAAGGAATAAGGGAATAAAAGATGTGTAAGAAGAAATGGGAACAACTGAACCCCGTTTTCCTGCATTACATGAACACTTAAGATGCAGCAGCAACTTGTGTCAAACAGATGTAGAATGCATTGCTTTCAGTTGTGCATTGACAGAGTGCCCCCCCTCCTGTGCCCCCCTCCTCGAAGGGCTGCTGACCTAGTGACTCTCTGAGATGGGGTTCTAAATGCGGATAACCGCCAAGCTCACATAAAATTTGTCTGGCAGGCAAAACTTTCCAACTTTTTTGCTACCTTTAAACACATATGTTTAAATATGCCAGTGCCAGTCATGTTTTTGCTACCGATTAAAATCGCAAACCTTGTTTGATGCCTGCTGACATTCACCTCCGACCCAACAATTGAACACAAAATGCATCATTAATACTGCTTCTAGGTCCCTGCATTGCCAAGTACAAGGTAAGTTCGGAATCATATACACAGCTGTACCACGTGATCTTCCAAACTCACCAAGATAAACGTTAATGCAGGTCTTTTTGGTAAGAACCTATGAAATCGACGATACAATTACAAATCCCATGCAATTTTTGTACAAGTTACAGCATATTTTTTTGGTTTGGTTAGTTTCTTTGTTATGTCTATGTTATTAAATTTGGTATCTAAACTAAACAGACAAACCTAAATATGGAGAGATACATGGTTAAAGATCACATATGGTAAAAAGTGTGACAAGTTGAGAAAGAAATTCAATTCCTGAATTACCATTACTACTTTAAGTAGCCTCACCATGCAGAAATGACCAAAAAAAAAAGGGACAATTGTCACACTTCCCTTACTTGCATCAGCTTTGACAAAGAGATATTTGGCCACTTTAGAAGAGGACTAAACACCATTTTCACAGGGAGATTGAATCGAATGAGTCAAAGTCTCGCCGCACCAATCAAACTGAGAGACAGGATGACAACTACATAGCTATGCATTGCAATGGCACTGAAAGCCAACAAAAAAAAAGGGAGAGGATTTGCAGAGCACCCTCTATTTAATCTATAAGTTTAGTACTGCATACAAAATTGCGTGGTAGAGAGTACGAGTTTCTTCTTTCAAACCTCTCTGGTTCTTGGTTTTGGCTTGCTGTCTGAACCAGTGGAGGCTCTACTTGAGGCAGAGTGCTTGTTGAAGCATCTCTCATAATGGTGGAACTCGAAGCGCAATGCCGCAGGGAAGACACAGATCTGCTCACACACCTCGGGCAAGGATTGAAGTTTGTCCCACTGAAAGGCACTTGAAGTCGACTTCCACTCTGAACGTGGTTCGAAAGTCCATCCCTCTTATGCGGGAAAGCGTAGCATTTCACGAAGTGGTCAGAGAGCAGCCTGGCAGAGATGGCATGGCCAGGAACTGGCGAAAGTAAGCTGGAACTCCTAACAGATGAACAACTGCAGCTGCGCCCAGAGGTTAATGGAGAACTGGGGGAGGTGCATGAAAGACAAGGTGAATCCGGGCTGTGCGAAGAGTCCGTCTGGACCAGGGAGTCTGTCACCTCTGCAGGTGGCATGTGTTCTGTCGAGACGGTGATGGTGGTCGTGGGTACATCTTCTGGAAACTGAGTGCCCATGCTGGTGTTGGGCTGTAGCCTTGGCATCAACGGTGCTATGATTTGAGCGTACTGCATGTAGCAGGGTGGAGCACCAGAGTCTGGTGGTGGTTGATCAAAACTGAAAGAGTAAAAAGAATGGGCACGGTAAGGCAATGAGAAATAACCACATATTGTTTTGTCAGACTGCATTTTGACACTTAATCTCCTCTCGAATTAGTGTGAAACTTTATTTTTGCCCGTTTCTGTTCTGGTTCCTACAAATAACAAGGATGAATATTGTTAGCAGAATTTTCAAACAGACTAAATATCCTGCTCCTTTTCAGGACACAATGTGAAATCTTTAAAGAGATGACCAGGAACTCTGCTGTAACTATAGGCTGTAACTATTCTATAGATGACGTGGCCCTTTGATGTTGGCTTTTAGAAGTGTTGCTCAACTTAAAAACAAACAAACAAAAAAACATGGCAAAAGGTTACCATTACTTCCATCTTTTAACTATGGCAACACAATTCCTCTACTTTTTTGTTAAAAGATTAAAGAAGCGCATGAAACTACAAATTCTCTCACACACAGACCAATGGGTTTGGAAACCCTGAGAAATATATCCCAATTTTGATAAACTGCTGCATTCATCTGAGGACACATGCAATGGTTCTGCACAGGGTTTGCATGAGGTTACCACGGCACCCAACCGATGACATCAGACACGGGTCCTGAAATTGCTACCAAGATGCAAAGGTTCATCAACATTCGCTGCACATGTGACAAAATTCTGCATGTGTGCACCTAAGAACAACTTCACTGTGACACCCGCATAAGATGCAAAGTGTTATATCAACTTGCAAAGCAAGACATCATATTATGACTTCACAATGGACTCAAAGTTTAACGTAAGTTATGTTTTGTACCCAGGTACACAACCAACTACGGAGGTAAAGGCACCATGGTCCACATTTTGGAGCCGGTGCAAACACTGGTTTTGCAAGTCTTCCCATTTTTGTTCTCTTCATTCTGTTCTTACCTGCCAACCCTACCAGTGGAGAAACCACCCTGTGTGTAGCATTCACATGTATATGGCGGTGGAGGTGTATTAAAGGAGGCAGTTTCCCCAATTTCAGCATACGTTGGCAATTTCACTGGAGGAACTGGCAACAAAAGAAAAGGAAGAAAATTTAAGAACATGAAATATGCAAAAAAAATCACAAAAGCTGTAAGAATGATCATAAATTTAACAACCTTCACAAAATTTCACATACAGGTGTTTCTATGAACACAAATAAACCATTTAGCTATCAAAAATATTGTATTAAAAATTAGAGAAAGAAATACCAATCTGGACTATTCCACGACACATCAAAACTTGTGTAAAGTTCATAAAGGAGGACACACTCCCTTGTCAATTCTGATACATCATGGATCTTTAGGGCGTCACAGTCAGAATACAGTCTGTGACTCAACAAATTGAAGGGAAGCCCAATGTTCACTTGAGATGTCACTGTAACTTACACTGCACCCCCCTCCATCATCCCTTCATTGGGGCAACTGCAAATAGGAACAGATGCTTGATACATGCTAGCTACCTGAAAGCAAAGTAAACTGATCAACTAGTGGGCCACAACTTACTAGGTAGAATGTCAGGGTACAGATCTGGAGGCCCACACAGTCCACAACGGTTACGGTACTGCTGTTGATCCCTCCATGGACGGAATTTCTTACGTTGCCACACGCAAAAGCCAATGACAAACACAATCAGAAACCAAACTAGCCAGAACCCTGCAAGGAAAAGGCAATAAAAGACAAACTGATTAGAGGAAAATACTCCTTTGTTTTTCAGATTAGTGTAGTACTCACACAGATGTACAAAAGTCACAGGTGTTGACATATCTACAGATAAAGTGAAACCATTTGCAATAACAGAGAATATCATTTAAAGCATTCCAAGCTGCTTTGTATTGCCAAAACTTCTGTTGGGAGAGGTCATTTACTGCAAGGAAGAAGAGGGTCATAGACCTATAGTGCAACTTGAAGTGGAATTTCCTGTTAAGCATCATTTGTCTTGATTGACATGGTGAACTCCATTGCAATACAAGCCATTGTCTCTACTGCAGCAATGATCGACACTGCGACAGCTCTCACAATGCACACGTTTTTCTATTTTTTCCCTTTCTGCATAGCACGACGATGACACAACACCAATTGAATTGACGCAATTCGGGACTCCCAGTCTAGTCCTATTTATGAAAACTTACGACAGTATTGCGACAGATTACACAATATGGGCATGAAATATTGCAACATGTATATGAAAATACAAAATAAAAGGACTCTAGGGTTTCTTATTTGTTTCTACTGATGCAACTGTTGCGATGATGCTGCTATCTGCAGTAAGTCAATTTTCCTAACAATTCTTTACTTTGACCCGATGGATATTTCCTTTATAGAGGAAATGTTGGTGTATAAGTGGCAGTTAGAGTGGGACGTACATGTACACAAAGTTAACAATGACCCAACTTTACCAGAGTTAGTAACTTAGTGAGAACCATTGTGGGATATTGATTTCTTTAACTTACATAAACTTGTTTAATGATTCACTTTTTAACAAAATTTAAAAAAAAAAAAATCACCAACAATGAATAGACAACAGCAACCCTGAATTATTCCTAACAACAGCCAACAGCACCGGTTAATTAGCAGCAAGTATGAAATGCACTGGGACAATGCTTGACCTCACAAAGGACACTACTCACATCTAAAAAAAGACTAACAATTGCACAACAGTAAACAATGAATGAGTCACCCCAAGCATACACATGAAAACCTGCATACAAATAATTGATTGCACAGAAAATTGACAGTCACAGAGCAACGGCATAGCAACAGTCCAGCAAAACAGTGGGCCTACCTGCAACAAGTTATTCTAATACCTAGAAAGAGGAGAGGGCTTTTCCAATTTCAATGCGCTGTTATTTCCACCAGGCTTACTGTATAGAGGACCAGCAATTGACAGATGCAACACTTCTAGATCATAAATTTGGTAAAATTATTTATCTAATGTGGCACTTTGATATCTCTGTTTTCTAACCTTCCAGCAGTTTGGAATGAGCAACAAAGGTCATCTCAAGTGTTTCTTCTTCCTGTATTTTTAAGTCTATTTTTAGCCTCCATCGCTAATTCTTCCCCAGATTATATTCCAGGGTTCTGTGACCCCTGGTTATGGCTGCAGGCAGGGTTTTCAGGTATATACACATCAACCAGGGTTTTAGCTAACCATTGATGGATGTCAATGTTTCCTTTATTTTAATGTGGAGAGCTTGAAGTTCCTCCCAAGTTGTTTGGATTACTCCAAGTTGTTTGGACATTTGGTTGTTAATTTCCCCAAAAAGATTTTCAAATGGAGAGGAAAACTGACCAAAAACATAATTTCCTACTTGCTGATGACTATTGGAGAGCAAGACTACAGAGAAGACCATTTATCTCAAATGTTCTCTGAAAAAGATTGTTTTACTGGAGGAATGTCACAACCCAGACGAGAAACTTTAACCAACGACATTTCTATGCAGCACAACTGATGACTCTTTATATTGTAGAATCACTACAGCTAACCATACTAGAGGCATCAATCAAAACTCCGCTGAACCTGCAAAAATGCAAGGCTCCCCTCACACGATGCGACTTTTGTGTGTGATATAATATGACACGCTACAACACAACAAAATATTGGAGAGAATTGCAGTGTGTGAGGACGTGAATCATACAACACAATTTCAGCAATCACCTGCTATGAAATTGTAACATGGATTTTTGAACGTGTTCAAAGTCTATCACAAAGTTCGTGGCCAAACCGCAGACAATTGCATCATATCATGGAAGTATTTGTGATATCATGCATACCTGAAAACATTCTTCTGTTGCAAAGAGCCATTTTGCAAAGTGAGTGAAATGAGGTTGCCCTGCTTAAAAAAAACTAAGCTTGTCACTGCCAAAAGTTATGCCATTGAATTCAGGTAATATACATATTTCCAGGTTGGTACACCAGTTCCACATCTGCATTGTGCCGTTAGCAATCCATCACCACATTTCACCCCATTAGCCTGTCAGAACTGCAATTATTTTAAGTCTAGGCCTACAGTAGTCTTAATTTCATGCAAGCACTAAACCAAATTTGGTAGTCTGAAGGACAACCTTGTACCACAATTTGGTTATCCTGTAGAGAATATGGGTGTCTCAGACACCAGGAATACCACTAAGCTTCATAAAGGTCTAACCTCCCTCCTCTACAGTATGTACATCAGGCAGACCTCATGCAATTATTGGGCAAAGCAAAAGTAAACTTTGAAGTCTTTTCAGCGTTTGTCTGAGGAGGGCCAGTTACAGATGTTATACTCACACCAAAGTTCATAGTAGTAGGTGCAGCACTCTTCATTACCACAACAGTGGCCAACATCACACAGGTAGCGATCTCCATTGGCTGCTTCACATTGTTCTCTTCCCTGTTAACGAAAAACAGAGGATGGGGGGAAAAAAACGTTAGGTGAATATTTCACTAACAAGTGAAAGGGTTCCTGAATGAAAAAAGAATAATTTTTGCAATGCAGGCATTTCAAACACCATGCCAATGTCTTGTTCCTAACTCAGGCACTGTTTGAAGCCAGACAACTCTCATTATAAGAAAGATTTCCTGCTGCCTCAAGGGTATGCAATGTAACAGTGGCAAATTACTGCGAGAAGTCTTCGTTTTATTTAAAATTAAGGTGTTTATAATTATATAACTTTGAAATTTAACACAGGAGTTAGACTGAGTATCAGTTGTGGATTAACCATACAATCTTGTTGACATTAAGGTCACATCTCTTTAAACTACTTCTTTTAAAACGGTTGAGATTATAAAGAAATAAAAGGGATATTTAGGTGGTTAGGCCTGTGTGACATCACACATTTCCAAAAGTGTAATGAAACATTTTCAAATAGATATTTTTTTTTAAAAGTCTGAAGTTAAAATCAGAAAATGCTATTGAGATGTTTTTTACCAATAAAGACAGAAATGCATTCCTATGTTTTATGGAGTATCAATTTCCTTCTGTGGCTAATACCTTCAATTAAAACAGGTTGCAACAAAGTGTGGTTCAGTATTCTTGACGGAAATGACATGATCATGTTTCTAACCTAATACACTATCCACACTGACAACTGACTGGGAACATTTGACCAACAGTAAATACAAAACAAATACATACTTTGCTACAGACTTCCAAAGTCCGGTATCATTTAAGTCACACCTGTTTTAGACTAAATTTGGAGGCATACAGTGTTACCATGAAACTTGAGATAGGCTTGGTGGTGTGCCCAACTGCCCATACCCAATTCCACAAGGGAAAATCAAATCCATAATGAAAAGCAGGGGATATTAATTTATCCAGTCAAGCATCTCATCTGGCTACACAAAGTGGTCAAAGTGCAACACAAATTATGGAATATAGAGCAGTTTTTGCAAGCAACATNNCTATGCAAATTTTAAGAACTAAATTATTCCCTGCAAAAGAAAAACTTAAAGACAATAATGTGTATCAAGTGTGAGCAGCATGGTATCTCAAAAATTGGTATCTTAGTAACATGACGATCTGCAAACACCTCGACGATGACAAGTTGATCACCAATGTCAACTGACCCTAGAGGACAAATTAAGCCATCCAGAGGCAACTGTAGGCACCATCATTTTAAGGGGACCTGTGGCTAATACAGTAAGAACAACAACTAGCATAGTGTGTTCTCCTATGAAATTTATGCCATTGGGTCTAAATCTATTCTCAGCTGTGGGCATACCTCACCCGATGGGGGCTCTTTGCAACTGACGTCATCACACATAAGAAACCCTTTACCATGTGTAAAATGAGATTTGGATGACTGGCTGTCATATGTGAAAAACACATTTCAAACATTAAGTAGGCTCAATGCGTACTCGTTATTTTTCCCACAAAGTTATCAGAATAGCAACCCACTGGCAACCCTGCAAAATGAACACCGATTTGATTGTTAAACAAGTAAGCATGGAAGAGGCGGATCTGACCATGTCATTCAATGTGCACAATGCTCCTGATGATTGCAAAGAAGATGTCTAGCCTATCACTCCTATGAAGCTAACTGACTTGGCTACACATTTCCAAGGTATGCACATTCCAAGGGTCAAACCAGGAAACTAAAAGACACCTTCCCTTGCACCATCACCCATAGGAGACACTCTTAATTTGTATTGCCTGACATTTCCTATGTTACCTTCCTGTCACAAGACATACTCTGATCCAGCATCTGCAGACTGTAGTTCTTAAGTTCTGTAGCAAGCATTGATGACTGTACAGTTCAAGACAAACTTCTTCAGTTCTAAGGAAGAGTCAAATTTTATTTATCCTCCTTTTGAAAGCATTACAATATTTGAAAGCACAATTTACCATGTCTTTCCTTGTATGGTCCTTGCAATCGTTCACTCTTAAACATCATAAAGCATCGTGAACACTGAGCTATTGCAGCAAACAAACGTCTTCCTTTCGATTCTGAAGACACCTTTGGTTAGAGGTGGCAGGTCTCACTCTTGTCCACAGATCATCAAAGCTACTGACAAGCCCTTCAGAGTAGAGTGCAGATATATAGTAATAAGGGTTTGTTTGTACCCCCTTTGTGCAAAACATGCACAAACCTGTTTCTGGAAAACAGGATACTGCTGGTAGGTCAATAACTGATCTAGGGTAGTCCCATTATTCACCATGACCTAATATTACATAACACTAGCTGGACAAAAGCCATGCAATTAACGCTCTGCTATTCACTTGTAGCCAAGGGTGCATATTAGATTCTGGGGCATGGCAACAACAGTTATATGTTTAACCACATGGCTTGCAATAGCTTTGTCAGAACAAGCTCAGTCTGTATGTAGTGTTGTATGGGGTGAACCCTTGATCAGACTTTTATTAGGGGGTCAGCAACAAGTAAGTTAGCTGCCAAATCACGGTCTAAAAATATATATACTGCAAGGCAACATCATTGCATGTTTTTTTTTTTTTTATAATTTATGTCAACCCCCTACCAGCTCATTGCTCCAACTATGATTACTATTGCCTTACTTGCAAAATTTCAAAGCCTTGTTTCTGAAACACTGCATATATGCATCCTATGCAGCTAACTTGGTTTTCAGGAGAAAACTTTGTATACATTTTACTTCTGATAAGAACTTCCCAGTGATTAAGTGGAGGTCAAGCTTGATATAATTTCCAAGCTGGCAATCTGCCATTGCATACCATCCTCCAAAAATCTTACAGAAAACACTTCTAAAATTATTTGGGGGTAGTGGCGAGGGGTGCAACGAGGAAAGTAAACCACCATTGAAACTTATTGCACAGAAGTGCTGTAAATCTGAAAGAAACCAAAAAAAAAAGAAGGGAATAATGGGACAGTCTTCCAGGACATCCTGGTCCATGTATCCATTATCCAATGCTTCTTTTTCCTCTATGGACAATAAAATTTGCTCCCACATATGACTCGGACTGACAGATTTCTGAACTTTACAAAAGTGTTTACTTCAGCAATATTATCTGCACAAAGGCAACTTATGAAGCGGGGATACTGTAACTTTTTGTGTGTTTGTAGATATATATCAAGAGCATGCCAGCTGGCAGAAAAAAAAAAAATTGCAGTGTTTTGAACACCAAAATTTGCTAGGTTGCTTTCAAATGATCCACGATTTCACACTATTACAGTATTTTGAGCAACTGCTTTGAACTTCAGCACACTGAAAAATTAATAGCTCTTGGACTCCGGACTTTCCTTCACAGGTTTTTGTGACAAGTTGGAGCGCAAATATTGTTCACTGATACTGTAATTCCTGTACAAACCATTCTATCACTAAAAGTGACTGCAGTATCTGTCAGTGACACCCTTCAAAGACTTTACCCAGGTTGCAATTACTAGGACAGGTAATATAAATCCTGAGTTGTTGTAATCAATGGGTTGTAAGTGATATTAGCCTCTTTGTTTTGACAGAAGGGTAAGCTCTCAGAGTGCTGGGTGGATCTGTCCAACCAAAGGTTGATCTGAATACAGGGGCAAGGTAATTCATGATTAACAGCTCTGCTACGTTACAAAGCAGATTAAATACGAGTATGAAGCTTAGGGTTCATGTGCCGAATGGCAGTCGGTAAATGCTATTAAACTGCAACATGAAGAAAAGCATGTACCAATGTATCTACTCACAAAAGAATGACATGCACAGGTCTGTGCTATATCTGCCACAGACATTTTGCTTTTCGATGAAGGTCAGCTACGGGAACATTATACCATGCATACCTACAGCATGATGGAAAAGCTTTCACTCACAGATCACAAATACCAATACTTTCTATAGCTCTATTATCATTTAGTCTAGATAAAAATTGAAATCTGTCCCTAAAAACTAAGGTCATCATTCAACTGCACTACTTTAATATTACTCACTGACTGTGTTAGTTCACATGTCTTTGATGAGTTAACTCTCAGAACGAAAATAAAAAAAAATCAAATTAATTCGACCAAAGTGTAAACTAATATGTGGTGTTTTTCATGCGATGATTAGGGACATCGTTCACATCAAATGCAAAATAGTCGTGTTTTTTTTAAAGATTGTACAGGACTTGATTTGAAAGTGAGTGCACGTGTTCGACATTCTTTTTTTAAAATTCAAGTTCAACTTCTAATATAAGTGTGAACATTCACAGCTTACAGCAGGGACCTGACCAGTTCTGATTGCACAACATCAACAAACATGACTTATGTGACTTGGTCGTGCTTTTCACCAGCTCCTGATTTCAGCACTTTCTCAAGACACACTTTTCCTTACAGTTTGTACAACCTACCATCTGCTGTATTTATACTTCAACTCAAATGATACTTTTAATGGGAATGTCAACTGATAACAAACAAACTTTTGCTCCTTGAAATGTTTTTCCTCCATGAATGTTTCACTAGGCAACTTTGCTAATTCATATGCATATTGTATCAGGGCTGTTGGAATTTCACCGAAAATTTTCACTCAGTCATCTCACACATATAATTATCAAACCCCGCATTTGCAAGTCACCAGGCGAGATCAAATGCTTTTTTGTTTTTCAAGGCATGACTGTTTTGATGTTTTTTTACATGGGACTCAAACATAAATTGACAAAAGTGCCATTGTTCTCGAGTGAATCCATGCATCATGAATAATTTAACCCTAACCCTTAAAATTTCTGAAAAATGTGCATGTTGCACAAATTGCTTGGCATTTTTAAAAGCGACAAAGTGTGTGCGCATCTTTTTTTTCTCTTTAGATTTTGTTCATTCAAGTCCACATAGACTTCAATTCGTAATGCAACAATAAGGTAGTACATATTTTGCTGTTGTTTTTTACACTTTTACTGTTGAGAAATTTTTAATCCAAACTTTGTAATTACAGCAGGGGCAACATCAGAATCATTCGGTGCATTGAGCGTATATAGCAGTCTGTGCAAAGGGTACATTGTCCAAGGTGACCTCCAGGGGATCACTTTCTTTCTTGAGTATACAATAGTGGTATGTAATCGGGTCAGCAGATACAAGTATGCTGTATGTGAATTCAACAGATATAAGTATGCTGTACACACATCAAGTTCAAATGTAGGTATTGTCAAATGGAAATTTATATGGTAGATGGATGAACCGGGATGCCTTTGTCAGTTTTGCTTTGTCATTTTAAACCAAAACAGCACATGACAGACAAAATGAGGTATCATTTACATGGTCCTTGTCAACTGTTCGTGGTGGTCAATCCAGTCAAGTTTTAACATTGAACTTGCTACATACTCTGATTCACCGAGAACGGCAAAAGTGAATCTAAAATATAAGTTACACAATAAACAAATGATACATGTAATGATGTCAGAAATCACGCTGCAAGAAATGCGACGCAAGCTGAAGGAAAATTTTCTTCAAACAATCACAACATGTACCATATCAGTTGCATTTATAATGCTTGTTAAAAGACAGTTAATCCCACAATGTAATACATTTCCAGTACTCCAAATGTTTGCCATAAAAATAGCACCAGCTGGTGAGTCACCAGGGACTGAAAACAACATCATGGACATTTAAGTGTCAATTTATGCAAAGGAAACCAGAAGTGCCGACCGGGTCAGACATTTCCTGTTCTTTCATTCTATTCTGAAATAAAGTAAATATTGTTCAATGTTTTTGTGAATGTGGGGGGAGACATCTAACCAGCATATACGTTATTGTTCATAATATTTCTGAAGAATAATTTATAGAAGATAAGTTGTGTAGCCAAAGATCAGACGACAAGCCAGTTAAAGGAAATTAAGTAATAATGGATTTCTAGACATTTTTCAGGACTGCAGTGCTAATTATCCTTCCTCTAAAATGACACATTACTGAAATGAATTCAAGTACAATAGAGATTTGATCTTTAAAGGGATCTCAGGTCTTTCAAAACTTAAACTACCACTAATGATGGAGTTCTGAGTCAATCACTTTGAACAGATAAAGTGCTATCAAATTCTTACTATCAAATCCATGAGTAAAATTGTTGAAAACGATAAATATATTGTCTTTGCCATCAAATCTTTGAATGAATGTAATGATTCATCCAAGGTATTCTTTTTATTATTTTTTAGAAGACTTTGACATGTATAGCAGTTAGGCCTACCTAAAGTCTAATAAAGAAGTTTGTAGACTTGACTCAAGTTGACTGCAATAAAATATTTCTTTGAAAA
>VJOZ01023408.1:0-20123 GCA_009801055.1 Stichopus horrens | reverse complement strand
ACTATTCTTTTAACAAATGGTGTTAACGCAGTAGGGCACATTAATTAGCAATCGGAAACCTTTACATTAAGCTAACCAGAAATGACCTCCACAAAATGCTTGTGAGTTCACACAAATTGCACATTACTCAAGTCACTATTACCACTCCTAAAACTACAGCAGAGCAGTTTGAACCTCGCAGCAAAGAAAGATAAATGCTATCTGAGATACAAGTGTATGAATACTGCATGTGAATCTTCCCTGTTTGTGTTACACCACAATCTCCGTCCTCCCCGATTCTCATCAGGATGGGAATAATCAAAGCTCTACGTGACTGGCGATGACAGTGTTACAACTAAACAAAACGGATAACTACAACTTTGCGTCGATCGCTGATCAGAAAAAAAAAGGAGTGAAATGTTGCCCCCCCTGGCATCAGGTACGATTATATCCCTCTGTTATACAAGATCACTCTGAGCTGTGTACAATCCTTCCTTTCCAGAGAAGAAAATGAAAAAAAAATTAAATATTATAATAAATAATTTAGATTAGCACACAAAAATATTCATGCAAGTCTGGATTATCTCATTTGTCAAATAAACATTATTTTGTTCACACTTTTCTNNAAAAAAAAAGGTCTTAAAAATGTATATTGCATGATGTTCACTCTTGCTTTAAATTTATATATTTTCTCATGGTACCAAGACAGACTTGAGACTGATAACACAAAGATAATTCTAGACGGTATGATCCCTACACAACTGATAAAATCTTTGAACTTTTATATGCAGTAGCATTGGCAAAATCAAGGCAATGACAATAACTTTAATACAACTGCCTTGTTTCGTTCCAGATAAAGTGACAATGGAACTTACAGATGGATAAAATTTTAACTGCCAACTAAGCAGAGTGACATGTTTTAAAAAAAAAAATTTTCCTCACGTTGTCATACACAACCTGGGCTTTGTTCACTGCCTCCACATAAAAGTGACAATTCGTCGCACAGGACAGAAGGTCCGTGGGAAATATGATACAGCTGGAACATCCGAAATGAAACGACAATTGAGAGGGTTCCCTTCAACAAAAAGGACATTTGGGGGGAGGGGAGTTGGAACCACGAATGTCACCTTCGAGCATTCACTTAAAAGGTGATAACATTGGAATATCAAGGTTATCTTGAGAAATCCCAAATCAATTCCCAAACCTCCCCCCCATCTTGCATAATTATCACAAGGTGAGGTTAAAGGGAAAAAACAAAACAATTGTGCTAAGCCTGTATGCTCCAACATATCATTTGAACGTGGTTGGGCAGGGTAAAGATTACTTGTAAGTAATATTAATATTTCTATTGAACACAACTTTTGTACAAAATCCACAGAGAATTCATTTGTGAACAAGACAAGGAGAAATTTAGAAAGCAAACATGGCAGCAAAGGAGCAACTAAATTCTTCTTTCTTGTCATCCTGACATGAAAGCTATTGTCTTGGTAAAATGGAAGAATACCCAAACACAATTCTCCCTCTACAAATTTTACTGGTCAATTAAAGTAATTTGTATCCCTTCTTGGACAATCTAATGTGAGGTAACGTGCAAATTAAATTACAAAAAAAAAAATATGTTCTTCACTGAAATGAGGAATACACGTTAATGTTGGACCTTTCTGACTATCTGTTATAACCTTTCCAGAAAAAAAAAAAACAGGCAATATTTTGTTCTTTATGTATAATGACAAATGGCAAGACAGTATTCAAAAATTTCCTCACAACAGAAATTGAAACTCAAACAAGAAAATAATGATTAATAAAATGAATTGCAGCGATATTAAAATTTCATCAAGTAGCGGAGGAAGCGACATGGGAAGATTAAAAACAACTTGGCTTGGCTGGGATGAAGAGGTATCTATCAAGGTCACAGGTCATTGTGGTCATCGTCATTCTCACGTGTTCTCCTCGATGGGAACTTGCATCCAGACATTCTGGGGAGAGAGCGAGAGGGGAACAGAAATAAATCAGAATGAAATCTACTTTCGATGAGACTCTTTTTTGTTCAGGAATACGATGTAGTGAAGAAGATACTCACGAACACCAATACGACGACCTAACATGAAAACCTGCATTGGGGCTACCTGCATTAGCGGGAATTCCCATTAGCTAGTCTTCCCCACCTGCTAGTGGCAGGCCGGGGAAGAGAGATCATCTCCAGTGTACTGATTAGTTTGTTATCTCTCCCTGACCATGGTCATTCCATGTGCAAACACAGTGATTAGATAGGAGGCACACATTTCAATAGTCCTGGACAGTATCACACGCTTGGATGTTTCTCAACAATAGGGTTATTACAGAACAGTCTCTGAGTCCACAGACCTTGTGGTTGAATATTTATTTAACCATGGATAAACTCTGCTGCATTTTTTTTTTTTAAAGTAGTTAATGGGAGATTTCTCTCGTGTGCGAACTTTGCAAAAACTCAGTGCACCATCTGAACAATGTTCACAACAAATGACCTTTCACCTCCACCAAGAGAAGGTCAATAGGACACTGGGTGTTACACTGGACATTTGAGTACAATTTATGAGATCTTCATCACTGACACTGAAAAGTACTCGTCACTTTCCTTTACTCTCCAGTGGATGTGGCAAACGTTGCTTTGAAATCCTACTCGGTATTAAACCAGGTCATGATGTCTTGTGGGACTCTGCAACGTTTTCACAGGAATGCTCTACACTAGGTGAAAAATTTTATTGGTTCGTTGTTCAAGAATTTGATGCATAGATTTCAAATGTACTGGATATATTTGTCACTGGGATTGTCTGATTGCAGGCATGGGAAACCACTTCAAAATAACAGCATTTGAATCCACGAAGAGTGAATACATTCATGACAGGAATGCTAAATTTATGGCCCAACAAATTGTTAACTGCTTAGGAAAGTTTGGCCACTTCTGGATTTCATGCTGGAAATTTCAATGAGAGAGACAAAAGCTGAGCTGAAATGACACTTCCAATCAAGCCAAACTACTGGCAATTACTCACCCTTGTTCTAAAATCCTCAACTTTGGGGAGGTTTTGAATAAAAAAATACAGATACTGAAATTTCTTTTCTTGTGGTATGAAACACCTGGGAGGGGATATGAACGTTAAAAATTAGCAAAAGTAGAATACCTCACGGACGTGAAGGGTCCACCGCAACAGAGATTCATCATCACCATAGTAACCAGAGCAGCTCACAATGGCAGGTTCCCCACTTTGTAATCTGCAATGAAGCCGAAGGAAGTAGTAAATCTTCTCAGGAAGTGACTAAAATGCTTACCAAAAAATAAAACCACTTCCAATAAAGAATGTTGTGACAAAAATCTTCTAGTTTATTTTTTTTTTTTTTGCTTGCGTAAATCTGCTATGTCTTCATGAAATTCTGTGCACAAAGTTTCAAAGGAGTGGGTATCTGAAAAGTGTCAAAAAACTTAAGCCATTCCATCTATATGAATGCATCAACACATTTACAATGCACACTGTGTGTGCTACTACTACCAACTATTGCTACTTTCGCACAGAATACACTTAATTCCAAGTCATAAACAAAATCACAAGTAAAAAAAGAAAAAGAAACTAACCTGGACAGAACAAGAGATTTGACCTGGTGATTTTCTGATATTCTGCATTTTCTGATTAACTGTAGTTCAAAGTGTGGACAAACTTCAAGGTCACACGCACTAAAGTCCACGGATACGACACTGCTCCTGATGGTCCTTGGCTTGATGCCATTCAGAGACGGTTCCGTTTCTGTCTCGTGTTCTCCGCTCGAGCCGATGATGTCCTCCAGGGTGGGACCGTCACCCACCACTCCTCTCCTCTCAGCCTCTCTCATCACCTGACTGTACCTGTACTTGCGTTTCTTTGAACTGTTCCTGTTTGTCAGTTTATCTATCACTCTCGGAGCTTTGATTTTGGGACTATTCTGGGGAGTCTTGTCCAGGTCCTCGACCATGCTGCCCTCGCTGTCTGTCGATTTGTCCTTAGACGATTTGTGAGTTAGTAGCCTCGATAGCGTCTTGGGGCTGTGGATCAGCCCCTTTGAGCCCCTCTTAGCCGATTTCCCCTTTTTCCTCCGAGGGCTCTTTGACACCTCCTCGTCAGATTGTTCTTTGATGGTTTCCCCTTCCACATGATATGCTTGGGGTTCCTGAGTTCCCACCACCACAAATCCTTCCAACGTCCGAGATTTACGCATCCGGTCTAAGACGTCGCCGCTCCGAGAACTGTCCGAGTCTTTGACACGCAGCTGAATGTTCGACTCTGTTTCGCTGGGTTCATCCAAGTGCTCATTAGATTCGCTCTTGGATTCAGTGTCTGAGTTCACATAGCCCATCTTCCACGGTTCGAGAGGCGGCAAACTTTGAGGTAATTCCTCAGAAATCTCTTCTCCTTCGTCGTCCTCTTGAGTGGCCGACTCTGAAACAGCGACATCCTCAGACGCTGAATCTTTAGCTGCGTCTACGGCAAACGAAAACTGCGTGCTGCTGTGGGCTGTGAACTCCTGACGTTCCTCTATAGGGGAGGGAACGTGAGGTTTGACACACTCCAGTGGGTTCACTTGATACGTGGAGAGCTGACCATCTGATGTCCCCACCCAGAGTAACCCCATGTGGGACAAGATGGAGGTCACCTTTGGAGTGTGGATGGACTGGTCTTTGTTCATCTGGAAATTAAAAATCAATCACAAAAACTATTTTGATACTTATGCAGTTTCAGGAAGCATGCAAAACTTCAATCTTTAAAGCCAAAGCTGCATGACCCAAGAAAAAGATTTGTGTATTGAGATAAAATGAACTATGACCAATATGAATTTGTGGATGGAAAGTTGAAACCCTTATCACCGATGGATAGTGTGTCACTTTCACCAAGTAACAGTTCCCCCCCCCCGTCTTTCCTTCTCTCTGGCACGTGGCATGCTTACCCTTTTCCAGCCTGCAGACTCTTCTGTGGAGGTGTCATACAGGAGGATGCAGAGGCAGAGAGAAGGGTCCCAGAGGGTCAGGACGGGAGAGCCTCTGATGATGATCCAGACACCATCCTGATTCAGAACCATGTAACTGATGTGAATGGTGGGACTCCTTGAAACCTCAAACCCATTGATGATGTTCAAAGAACTGATGAAGTAAAGTTTAAAAAAAAAAGGCAGTGCTTCACATCCAACCTTTCTCTCTCTGTGACAAATTTTGCAAACGACAAACAAAATAGATGAAAGCTATGTTGCCCTGTGATCATTTACAATCAAGATGGCCCTAAAAATGTAGACAGTCAATGGAGAAGTCAATTTTTAAGTTTAGTTTTGTTTTGGTATATTAAAATACCTCAATAGATAATTTCCTATCAAAACTATCAGCGATAGGACAATATTTAAAAATGTGCAAAAAAAAAAATGAACCTCAATACTACACTAGGTACAAGAAATGTCCAGCATACTTTGATTGCTTAAATGGGTGAAATGCACGACAAATGCACATCAGTGTCACAAACAAATACACTAACATTTTCTTTTTCTTTGTGAATCATAAAACTTAAAGAAATTTTACAATCTGTTCTACTGTCACAAAGTCACTCACTTATCTGATCAAGTATGTTGGTGACTGTCAGTTTCACACTGGGTTGATATTGTTTTCTTTTTTTAAAGACTGATTTTAAAAGTAATGTTTTTTGGGTCTAGAGATTACCTGTCAAGAATGTTGACAGCATTGCCACATGAGCACCACAACTGTTCTAGTTCTGGAATCTTCACGATACTCCTGATCGGCGCTGCCCCGATGGCGTGGTAGAACACCTCGTTGGGATGAGTTGTGGATACACTCTGATAGAATGACAGTAAGACCAGCTTCATTCAAAACCATAATAGGACAAAATCTCCAGCCAACAACATTCCCTTTTGCTGACTTTTTCATTTGCAGTAAAATCAACTTGACATGCAGACTAAAAAACATGTAAGTTTGATGTAATTAAAAACTTCAATGCAATTTAAGCAACTAATTGCAAAGCCAAAAACAACAAGCAATAAGCCAAGACATTTTAAGTGGTTTCCATACAAAATAATCATGTTTTTGACCATCTCTGTTTTAAGCTAATATGTAAAAACCTGTCACCTGAAGCACCCCTTTGGAATTTAATGTAAAGACATTTCTGCAAGCACCGAGACAAATACGAAAGCAACCATGGCTGCTGAGAGCTGATCCCGGCATGGAACATGAGCATGGGTGGCTCACTACTCGCAAAAAAATTCTAGGGGGGGGGAGTCCTGACAGGACTACCTGAAGTGGAGTGCCACCGTCAGTTGGAGCAGTGTGTGCAAGAAACTTTTTGGCTTTACAAACCCCCATGATGGCCAAAATGGCAGTTCCTAGGTGCATAAAGCTACATGTGCACAACCTTGAAATGGGGATTTCATGTCTGCAATTTCTCAATTTATGAGAAAAAATATGAGAGAAAGATATGGAAAATGGTCATCTCAGATGGGTTGAGTTGATACAAAATATAAAGCACCCTCTTTCATTTATCCTTGGAGGACTTGGCAAATACAGAGGGGCTGAACATATCTTTAGCCCCCCACACTTTTTTCATTGGCAGCTTTTGCAGGCCCCAACATTGCCCTGGGCCCAGGAATGTTTGTAACAACCCCATCCTACTCTCAGCAGCCCTTAAAACAATGATTAACAGATGGGATTATTCTTGCTATACTTCCATTCAAATGAAACCTGGAAATGTTGCAACTAGTGGCCATGAATTTTCTATTTTCATACATCACCAATGCACGATTTACAAGGTAATGCATCCATCGTATGCTTTATTATTTGAAGCCTACATTGTTTTCCTCACCTCTATCACAGCCAATGTTCCATCAGATAAGCCTATGTATACATTTTGCGTGACTGGATCGTATTCCAGGCAGAGCGGCGTGTCCCGAAGTCTCTCGCACCAAACCTCCTCTCTGCAGTAATAAAAGGGAAGAATTACAGAACAGAGAGGCATTAATATAACACCTACCTATACAGAAAAATAAAGACTTAAAAAAACATACTTTTGATTTCTTAGGGGAACAATCTTGTAACAGTTTCACATCCAGCATTACTCATAAAAGCAGCTGAGATGAACTCCCCTTGGTGACGAGTTACAAACTATCCAAGGGTTAGATGATAGATATAAATTGTTCAAGCTTAGACTACAATTTCTTTCTTTATTTGGAAAATGTTACCAATGGAATTCAAGACAAAAAGGAAATGGCTGTTGAACAATTACCCTAAAAAATACTGGGTAAATACCCCCCGGGTTTTCTACAACTGGCTGAAATAAGACACATTGCAGGGATTACTTTCAGGGGGTAGCTGTTGGGGGGTTACTTTGTCAAGGTCATTTGTCGGTCATGAAGGAAACGATGCCAGAAATGGTCACAAAGCAGAAATGACAGATGAGTCGAAAATATCACAGGAGTGACTGATTGACCTAATGGATGTAACGACATACATTTACAGCTTAGCAAATATCATGTCTGCCCAGTTGACATGGCAAAAAAAATCACTGATAGATAAAGATGAGACCATATACAGTATGTGCATAGGAATATATTACGTTGCTGAACATGAGAGAATTCTGATAGTAACGAAAGTAATACAGGAAAAGAATCACAAACAATGTGAAATTGACTGGAGAGAGTCTTACTGTACCTGCTGTTGATGGTGTATGCATAGAGATACCATGAAAGAGTACCGACCAGCATCAGGTTTTCTCCTGCCATGGTGATGCACATCACACGACTGTCAAGCTGAAATTGATATCAGAGAAAAATGTTTTAGGAGTTCTGTCAAAAGAATCAGTGACGGCGACTTGATTAAAAAAAAATAATAACATAAACAAGACATTAAATCGTCTACTATCGAAGTTGACAAAATTAAACAGCCTCAAAAGTAAATGTTCGTCCTATGGGACAAGCTGGAAGATCCAATTTTTCATCATCCAGTCTGTTCAATAAAATAAAACTATGACTCTTTGGTTGGAAGTCATTTGAGAATAATGAGCAGTGATCTAGACCCTTGGTTTCACCGGTTTGGTGGGCAGGTGTGAAATGCATCCACTGGAGGGTACATGCTCCACTCAAAACCACACCAAAGGGTCATTCATCACAATTTCGAAACTCCACAACATCTAAAAAAGCCATTTGGTGGCATGTGGTATAGTACTCAAAAGATGCCAGTCAGTGAAACTAGACTATCTGAGTAGACTGACTGTGAAAATCTGTCACATTACTACTACTGTACTAATATTATTCAATGCAAATCAGCAATTGTTTCAACTCAGAATACAAAGTGCAAGGCTTTGCAAATAACTGCACTCTACTCCGCTGAGTTAACGTGAAAAGAAACATAATGAGTAACCTTGCAATGACTGGCGTGAGTTATAGGTAAGAAAAAGAACTCCAAAACTGCCAATTCTAGCCAAAGCAGATGGCTTGAATCGGTTTCCTCAACAAGCTAAGGTAATTATTGAGGAGCAGTTGGGTCTACACATTTTCTGTGAGATAAGCACCACGCAGTGCAGGAACAAAGATGGTAAAGGCATTCTCAAGTAAGTTAGAGTGTGACCCATCATATAACTAGAGCATCAACGGTGCAGAGACCGATACCTGAACACCTGAAGGTAACATTGATATATCAGAATATTACAATCATAGGAACCATATGAGTTACCACTACATTGAATCTCAAACACTGCATGTACAAGATAATCAGTAGGACTGTATAATTTACAGAATGTCATAAACTAGAGCACAAACAGTGCAGAAGGTGGATCTTTGTCCATAAGTTTGTGATACATTTGATAGGTAACACCAAATTACAATGCTTACAATTCAAGTTTGACATCCAATAATTAGAACACTCATTTTTTTTTACATTTTGTACCAGGGCTGTACTAGCTGTGGGCATACCAATTAGTATTAACGTAGAAAAGTGGGTGGAATTTTCCAAAACCAACTTAACTCATTAATTACTCGCTCACATGGGGGCCTGTATTAGTTTGCCAATTGTGGGGAAGACTGAATAATTAATAAGTGTACCTTTCATGTCTACAATGACTCCGACAAGATTGAGTTTCAGTTAATGACAATCTGACCCATTGCGCCATTACTCAATTCTCATTCATGAATGACTGGGATATTTAGGATGTTGTGTGATATTTAAAGGGGTCACTTATAAGTAGGAGGAGAAAAATTTTGCATGATTTCATAAAAATGGGCAATAGGGCCCTCATAGAGCCCTGGACTACAAAAAAAAGCTCACACCAGCTTGCTGGTATGAGCTAAAAATGCGAGATTCTTTCACAAAAGGGCCCTAAAATGCTCACCCTGACTCCTAGGCTCTCTTTCGTTCTGAGCTGTACATCTACTCTGCTTATCCAACCCTGTTTGATGTCACTTCTGCAAACCAACAGTTTACCTGAAGAGAGGACCAAAACCGAAAATCTCAAATTAGATCATAAAAATATCTTTAAAAGTGAGGAATTGTGAAAAGCTGAAAAAATTCTTTAAAGATGTGTTCTTCTTGGGTTTCTCCAAGGAGAGAGATAACAAAAACATCAAATAATGTCCACAAATGATTGAATTGAGGGATAAAGTAAAAATTATCATCAGTGTGGGGAGTTTCAAATACATTACAGAAAAGAGAAGATAACTTTTTCTTCCATTGACTGTGAATTAGAGGAAACATTAAAAGTTTTATGACTGACTTTCAAGGGAGCAAGTGCCTTTATTACTGTACTTTCACTTGTGAAGAAAGTTATTGTGTGCATTGACAAAATGTGAAAGCATTTTTATGTCCAAAAGTTAAGTGGAACCTTAAATGGCACCATTCAGACAATTTGAGAACATAAATAGGTTTCAGGTGATGAATTCTGCCGTGTTATTTCAACTTCTTGCAACATAACAACAAACAGTGTAAAATATGATAATGTAGGGGTTGACACTTTTTATTCTTACATGTGTGCTTCTTTGGACAAGCCAATGAGACCTACACTAGTAATACATATTCATTACAGTTTTCTCGCAGAGCCTTTACCTGGACTGAATTCCGTTGCCCAGTCTATCAGCAGGTCCTGTTCTGATCCTGTCAAGTCCTTCATGCTTGGTTTGGAATTGTGCTGATTCAGACCTTCCTGCCTCTCGAACTCTTTCCTCGCCTTCTCTTGCTCCTCGTAGACCTTCCTGAGGATTTTCATGTAATGGGCCTGTCGTTCCTGGATCCACGTCCAGGATGGAAATGTGTCACGGTTGCTCTTCACGATCTGTTGAGAGGAGGGGAGGAAAACGAAAAAAGCTTATTTGAGAAGTTGTCAGCAAGAAGCATGACCCGCAGGGAAATTGAGATTGTCATTCATATGGTATCTGTGGAGAGTTAGTAATATATAAGATAAACACTATTTCTTTTTGTAGATTCTAACTCTGGTCCCCGCCTCCATATCCAAGACAAAAACATTTGAAATAAGAGTTATACAATCCTCAAAATGAAACCAGGTTCCAGATGATTTGAATTCCCTCTACATGATCTCTGCATTATGAAAAACTTTAATTTGAGATTTTGAGGAAATTTTTCAGAAATCTTGCTACACATATATGAGCACCCAATCCTCTAATCTCATGCATGCACAACGTTTCGCCACAACAATCAAAACTTTGTGAAACACCGACCTCGACAATCCTTTCGATGTCAAATGTCAGCCTCGCCAGGAGCTTCGTGTCTTTAAGGAATGCCAAGATGTCTTTCCTCTTCAAGAGGGCCTTCTCGTGGTACTTGAGCAGTGCGACTGAAAACTGAAAGAGGACTGGAAGGCCGTCTAGGAGGAAACAGTCCCAGATCCGCTGCAGAGTCTGCAAAATGAAAGAGGAACGAGATGGAAAACTGTCACAAGTTATAGAAACATTGTCAAAAGATGAAGAATGACACCAGTGTCCAAACTGAGACACTTTTGTGTTAGGGGTTACCATCTGTCCCAATTAAGTAGGATTACCCTTTTCCTCTTGCAAGGAAAAGTGAGCATCCCCCGCCTGTTAGACAAACCATCCCGATTTCCTTGAAAACGAATTGATGTGCAACTGTTCACCTATGTTATGCATGATTTTTGCATGTGCAGTAAATTAATTTGCTATGACACCTTATCAGCATCACAAAGTGAGCAATCACCTTTAACAACATGGCCTATCAGAGGACAACAAATTTTTTAGGAACTTAGCAGAGGGAAACCCTCCCCAGATCTCCAAAATCTCCAAAAGTTACGTCCCACTTTCAGCTTATAGAAATACGGTAACCCTATTTGTGTCTCCTTCGGGAGTAGTGCAAAAATTGCTTTGTAACCACGGTAAGGGTTGATGTCAAACTTGCACGATGGAGTCGCTTACGAAGGAGTTTGCACAAACTCACAACTACCTTACAACTACCTCCTCAAAACAATAAAGATAAATGAGACGAGCATGAATGTGAATCGCAACGACTGTGTGAGGGAAAACTTCGGTGTTTCTGAATCCTGTCTCCTTAATCAGATTACGCGACGTAGAATTGATTTCTGAAAAGTGAGTAGGGTACAACCCAGGGAGGAAGAGGTAGAGGCAACAACAATCTGAATATTCATTATTTGCTGGTTTGCGAACATCAACTAAATAACCGAGATAAATAGCATTCTAGCAATTCTTCAAAAGCTGATGAGGACAAAACTTTTGCGACGTGTTTTTTTTTTTTTTTTTCATCCCCTCACCTGGAATGGAACAGCTTCAAAGAACATGGCAAGAAACCAGTTGAGAGTGAAGGAGCACATCTCAACCCCGACATCATCCAGGTGGGCGTGGAGGTCTGGCAGCATCACCTCCAACACATCCTTGAGGACGCTCTGGTCCGCCTGGGCGCCTATCAGACTGGCATCGAAGTAATTGGGGGGAAAGTAATGCTCTGCCACCCCAACCAGACACCTTAAAGAAAATAAAGATGGGTAGGAGGAAGGAATGGATTAAGTGAACAGAAAAGACTGAGAGGAAAAAGATAAAAAAATGTGATTCTGAGATTTTGGAGAAGAGATAAAATGTGCTTCGTCATGATTTTAATATACAAGTTAGACTATGCAAATGCTGTGGGTTCGTACATACTGGAAAATCATTTTGCTTGGACTGAAGGGTATCAACTGAATTGATGTAAGAGGATCGGTGGTGGGATGCCAAAAATGAATTGGTTGCAGGTGCTGACTGAGGTGAAGGGGTGAGGGGAAAGGAAAGAGAAAGGCAGTAGATAGAGATGAATGTTTTATAAATTATAGGGGATTAGGCACTTCTGGCCAAAACAATAGGAATGTAGACAACTTGACATTCTTTTATGCTTAATGAATGAATGGATCCCTCAAAAGAAAATCGATAAGATTGACCTCCTTCGTAACACATCTGCAATATTTATCCACATATATGAACATAGCAATTCGTAAAGATTCGCTGAAGATTAAAATGATGAAAAATTTTGGGAGAGATGAAATGCCAGGAAAACCGTCACTCTCGGAAGTCATGGATGCAAACCTTACCAGAAAGCTTTCTCACTGTCCATAAAGAGCAGACTCATCCCTACAATGAAATTCATCCCCTGGCAGTACCCAATGTCTGGATTATGGACACAGAATGCTTCCAAAACTTCCCTCAGTTGTGCAATCTTTGATGAAGAAGAAAACCAGGTGATTACATACAACAGCTACATCACATGATGAAAAAATGTTTCATGTCTCCAAAATGTCCTTAATTCAACTTTACTATAATGCGTATCCCAGGCCTTGAATTTTCAGGCATGCCAGTGCTCAGTCGTCTCAAATCACCGCCAGAAATGCGATTTATTTTTTTTTTTTTGGTGCACCAAGATAAAGAATGGAAACTTGGGGTAACTTTGTTATGATAAAATAAAACAACACAACTACCAAACTCCTTTATTTCTGGAGGAGAGTGATTAGAAGCTCAAATGGCTATTCCAAAACACAAGGCCAGATATTCACAAGGTTAAATTGCCAAATTATACATTGCTATACATTTTAACAACTGTCAACAATTGATAAACTTTTTGGCAGTTTCAAAAAGGAATTTATATTCAAGTGGTGAAAAGATGTGAGACATACCCCTTTGGAATTTTCCGAAGCAAAATGAACGTTTTGTGGCATGGTTCTCAGCAAATCCAAATGGATCTGTCTCCGGTGTTGGTCGACGGCGGACGACAAGGAAGCCTTGGCCCGGAGGGTCTCATAGTATTCAGCACCCTATGACACAAGTGACCATTCACATATATTCAATGACATAATCAACAAATATTGATGAAATATTAAAGTGGAAAAAAAAAAAAAATACAATAGTCATCATGTGATTAAACACAGAACAGAAATATTTGGGAGAAAGTGAAATTCAACATATCATCTTAAGGCTATTCACCCTGTATCCCTGTCGACCTGTTTGCTGCCACAACTTACATCCAAAATTTTGTAAACATATATCATACAAAAGCAGCAGTTACCCTGCTGTACACTGCATCACTTTAACGTCTCACCATAAAATCATTTCCAATTGCCTAATATAAACCTGTACTAAATTCACTGCATCTTTTTTCCCTTTTCAATCTCCTACCCAAGGCAGAAGAGAAAGGGGGCAACATACTTTAATGGAACCCCATTATAAAGTGTAAAATGTTCTAAGACAAATGTTTTCTCGCTTGTGGCATATCAACAGAGCTCTAAAACAATGGATACCACACAGCGATTGCCCATCGGTTGCCAGATTAACGGCCGTCCCTCGAAGCGAGTACCGTCACCCAGGAGTTTTGACACATTACATAAAATGCATGAGAGAGAAATAGACTGTACAGTATAACACTTTAATTAATGACTGATACGGCAGATGTTTCACGGTCTTCATGGAGATGAGAGATTTGGGTACCAAAAGGGGAAAGAAAATCCCATCTGGCACCCTCGAGGGAATCATTTCTACTTCTTTAAACCGCAGTTTTAACATTTTAGCAGAAGGAAGTCACATCCTTACTAAAAGGAATTTTTAACATGAACAGTGAAGAAATATTGAAATTTTATGTGTTTACTTTCAGTCAGGATGCTGCAGGAATCAACTGAGGGCACTTTTGGAGATGTACTGTAATGGCAAAGGACATTTTTTAAAGTCACAAGCAGAGAGTACATTTCAGNNTCACAAGCAGAGAGTACATTTCAGTTCAAGATATGTTAAAAGGAGAACAAAGGCATGACTAATGCAACAGGGACTGAGTGGTTTTCACAAGCAGAGAGTACATTTCAGTTCAAGATATGTTAAAAGGAGAACAAAGGCATGACTAATGCAACAGGGACTGAGTGGTTTTAACGATGTAAATAGGAACGAGTGTTTTGCTTTAAATGTTTTTGTTGAAAGAATAACTCATCCCGGTAAATTATGTGATATGTGGACGACAGACTCATAATCTGCGATAAAAATTGATAACAGAGGCTGTGTGCCAGGGGGAGGGATTATGGGCCAACATCCGTCTCCTGTCCGTGGTGGTGTCTTTGGGGTATCACAAGAAGGACTGCTAATGGGTTATTCATGAATATTATTGAATCTCATTTTGACGTGAATATCAAGTAATCTTTGCAAGGTCACCACTCACTTTCTATTAGCGACTGAAATTTCATGAAGTCAAGATGAGGAACACCACTTGAAGATCTGTCATCCCAACTGAACGAGCCCCCCCCTTGAACTTGGTATACAGAATGGATCCTCGGTCAGGTGGACCTGATCCGTTTCAGGATACTCTTTGAAAACTGATAGTCAAAAGTTGAAATGCTGTTACGAAAACTTACTTTTTCTGTGGTGTTTTGCTTCACCCTATTAAGGATCAGTTGAGTCCACACCGCACTTCTCTTATCAGGTGGAATGCCCTCGTACACGAGATTTCTCAGTTCGTCCTAGCGATCGAGAACAACGACAACAAGAAGCGATGATAAATTAAGCGTAAAATCTCATACATCATAATATGACAGATTCGGGCAAATCTGGATCTTCCATTTCATGACTGCTGTATAATACACACCAATAGAAATGACCAACTATGATAGAAAATAGATTAAGTGTTTTCTTATGAGTTAGTTGCACAGCTAAATTAACATTAACCACACATACGTAACCTTCATTTCATCACATTACTTTGGCTCACTGCTATCATCTGAACAAAGCCCATGGCTCTAAAACTCTTATCAAAGTGAGAGACTTGTTATCCTCACCAAAGCAAAACTGAAATGAATACGCTCAAATACTTTTAATCGAATTCATTGTTAGTTTTCTTGTCCAGTAGTTCACTCCATTAAACTACATTAATGGGTCTTTTGGCCACAGTCAAGATTCACACAGAACATGACTGTCTCCCTCAGGAAATTATTGACGTTACATTCTTCTTTATTGTCGATTCAGATCCTATGACTGAGTGTGAGATATAAAACCTCTCAAACCCTCCATGACATGGGAGGAAAAAAATTATAGCTAAATGTCAAAAGATGTCACTGGCCTCTCTCTAATTTAAAACAATGTTGTCAAAAATGATACATCTATGGAACTGGCCGTTCACCGAGAGGCTCTTCCTACGGTCAAATTAATATCGAGTTGACAGTTTGTTAGAAAACGGGTTAAAATTTATAAGAAATTCATGCAATGATTGGCAGACATAATTGAGCAAAGGAACCATTGTCAATAACTTTCTCTCATCACTTCTATGAATTTTAAGGACTGTCAAGAAATGTTTACAGCCGCGAGTGAAGCATTATCGTTGGTCCCTCTCCAGAGCTGAATCATCCGAATTTGGGAACCTTTTAGAGTCTGACCGAGGGTGAAAAGCCTTCAAAATCAAAACACCATGAATAAATCTTGAAACCGCTCTACGTACGAAGCCAGCAATGCAGAAAAAATGATGTGAGCCTACAAAACCCTTCACATCTTAATTCAAATTTATTTTGCCTGATGGTAAGTGACGTCCGTATAATGTAATGTGACGTGCATAATGTGTTAAACAACCCAGACAGTCAAGATAATTCTGAAAATGCCACATGATTGGTGGAAAAACATTTAGAAAAAAACTTTGTCATTAGGAGGGATAGAAAGATGAAATTCCCCTCCCCTCAAGCAGTTATGAATCATGTCTTTCTCTCTACGTTGTCACAGCGGACAAAAAGAAAATGATAATTTACACTGAAGATAAAGCAACAAATAAAAGAATTAGGTCTTTTCAGCTGTATAAATAAAATTCTTTCACTATTCTCTATGAAGTAGACCACTTTGTCAAGCCTGCAAGCATTTATGATTTCACTTCCTTACTCTCACAACTTCTGTTCTTCTGACAAGTTACTATTTATTGTAAATATTAAAAGTGAAGATTGCCAAGAGACATAACAAAATCATAATCGAATACCTTCATTAATTATTAGTACATTGATAATTTTTTATACGAGTTAGTTTCCAACACGATGCACTGTATTTTTTTTTTCAAGTTCTTTATGAAAAGAGAAATGTAGGACACTATATCATGATGAAACATCTGACACTGATTCAGACTACTGCCAACTCATTCATCATTATGCCTACAGTTCTGAAATTAAAAGAAAGATGGTTCCTACATGGAAGAAGAAATGAACAATAGGAAAACGGTCACCTTCCAAAAAACAACAAAACAAGGACAGACAATCGCATTTTTTTTTTATTCTCAGTACGCACTTTTTGATTTGCTTTAACTTTGAATGTTTCCATAAATGTACTGCAATAGCGACAAAAAGTTAAAGTATCATCAAAATCTTTGCTGAGTGCACATGCTATCCCTGCTTCTATTGAAGTTCCTTGCAAGGTTTATAAGACTTCCTTTGGAAGAAACTAACTGCTAATCAAAGTTTTTTGAGATCAATGGAGGACATTTGACAACCGCAAATTTCCTTTTCTCTTCGGTCATGGGAGTCCAGACTGTTAAAGTTCAAAGCATTAAAGGCAAGACACAAACAAACAAATAAAACTTTAACTTACCGGGTGGTCTACATAATTTTCACCGTGCTTCTTGACGTATTCATCCCATTTCCTTCTGTGCTCCACTTGCCTCTGTTGCAATGAACGAACAAAAAAAAAAAGAGGAAAAATTGTAGCTGTCTGTGTGTGGCCTTTTTGACCTCTGTTTAAATGGCACATTTTTTTTAAATCTGCCAACTACTTATTTCTGCCAACAGAATTGTGATTCGTCATCAGAAATTTAGCGGTCCCATTTCTTACCCAAAACAGTCACCGAAGGAAACACTTCACTACATCACAAAACACTGGCAGAAAGTCTTTGCCTCCCACTCCAGGAAACAATTAAGATCTCACATTCTGCAATAGTTTGGAAGACCCTTAAATTTACTGTGATTTTTTTGAAAATCCTACATTTAACAAATAAACTGCTTCGTC
The DNA here is from genome assembly GCA_009801055.1 of Stichopus horrens. Taxonomy (NCBI): domain Eukaryota; kingdom Metazoa; phylum Echinodermata; class Holothuroidea; order Aspidochirotida; family Stichopodidae; genus Stichopus; species Stichopus horrens. The sequence goes on along the minus strand of VJOZ01023408.1, from coordinate 2,645 downwards.
AGTGGGTGATTGCATTGCATAGCAGTTTGACTTCTATCTGTGACAAAATGTGATGTGGCACTCGAAAAAGCATTCCCCACATCCTGATGTGGTTGGCTTCTTACGGCCTTCTGGCGCATGAGTCAACACAAATACATTTTAATATCCTCAGGCATTACTGAAGTTGATAATCCAAATCTATCAATCATCTTTTTACATTTCACACACTAAACTCAGCTCATCAAAAAAAAAAAAAAAAACTGGATAAAAAAACATTTTTTACCAAAAATCTCTTTCAGGAAAGGTAAAACTGGTGACTCTAAAAGTGCTCTCCTTTGATTACCCTGTCGGTAAGATGCTTATCTTTTGCGGACATTAACCTGTAAAGTCCAACGCTTTGGTTTCATTGAATGGTCCACAAGAACCTTAACACAGACGTGAGGGTTTTTCTTTACACTGATGACCGAGCACTGTTTTAACCCATTTAGTAAAATAAACATCATCTTCAACAATTGAACAAATACCAATTTCACCAGGGGCAAAAATTTGGCAAAATACTGGAATCAGTTAGACGTTGGAACATGACACTGTAAAGGCTTGTATTAAAGAATTATCATCAAAACTTTCATTTTTGTATGAAAGTGGTTATGCTGAATATTGTTTTTTCTTCTACAAGTTGATTTTAAGGTGAGGTTGAAGACATTTTTTTTTACAAACAACTCAAATTACATGCTTAAAAATGAAAAAAAAAAATCAGAATCTTTCTTTGAAGACCAAGAAGAATGAGAAAAACATCGTGATACATTTTTGGAAAAGACTGATCACCTTGGAGAAAGCGACAAGATGTCTGTCGAGAAGATGGCATGTATGATGGAAGAGAAGCGGCTGGTTGTGAGGGCAATGGCGAAACCCGTGGACAGTTGTGTACCCTTCAGCCATGAGAACCCTATGGTAGAAGAGAGTACTGTATCAACAAAAGTCTACTTCTGCTAAATAGATCATGCGAGAAAAAAAAAAACCAAAATGAAGAGGAGGAGAAGGAGAGGGAGCAAAAAAAAGATGGCAGGGAGGACATGGTATCAGAGGGATGTCAAATCTAAAAGTAGCTGGTGGTATTGAATGGGTCTCTCTTGAAATGAAAAACAGAGTACAACCAATGAATTTTTATGATCGGCACCAGGATCATGCAATCCATAGTGACAAAGATGACCTGGTGAATGATGGAGTAACTTATTATCGACAAAATGTAATCAAAAAATGGTAGGAAAATCCACTGAAGCAGCAATTTGCATCTGGCACTGCGATACTACAAACAGCAGAGTCTGTAAAATACCATATCCATAGACATTATGAGCTTATCTAGCCAGTTCCTTTTTGAAAATTGTGAAAAAAGTTTCCATTGCAAAGTCACGATGAACTCGATCCATGAGACGAATGTTTCACAAAAAGGTCCTTCAACAAAAGGACTAGCTTCTGAACTTCTAACTTAGTAATGCCTGACCACCCATTTGCGTGCAAACACACACAGTGTACTGTATACACGCGCTTAATATCGACAAAACATGCACGAGGATTATCTGTTAATGAATGTATTTTTCAGTCTTGTTCATATAAACACTCATAACTGATTGGTTGAATTTAAAGCAATGGTAGAAAAATTGCCAAGATGGACATTCATGTGAGAACCAAGTATACGCCTTGGTTACTCACAAATCAAGATTCCATAGCGGGAGAAAAAGTGGGTGAATGTCTCTGGTTTGATAGTTTGAGTCAGAATTGTACCGCAAACGCAAACTGCATGCACATAATGAAACGTTGCGAAATGAGCGTTCCAATGCAAACTACTGCTTCAATGAAACAAAGTATATATAATACATCAATGTAAATCTCTATATATATCAATGTAAATCTCTGATGACAAGTTGCCACAGAAAGATGAAAAGTGAAATCAATAACTGGGCTATACATTTAAAGTCATTGAATTAAATATGACCAAAAAGGAATGAATGTGCTACTGACTACCTCAAGAAAGGGGGGTATACATATTCATGTATCTATGACGTATCAATAATTTGTACATATATATATATGCATGTATGCATGAATATGCATTAAACTCAAGTAAGTAAATGTATCATGGGACTAATTTCATGCAATTTAAGGATCTTTACTGTGGACCAAATGATGCAGCAATAATTACACAAAACTTAAGCAAAATAGCCTCATGAAACTAAACCTTAAAATTATTCAATCTTTCATTCAAAATCACAAATCATCACACAAATATGAAATACGGAGCAAAATCTAAGGCTTAGTAGTAGAACAGATATGTATGAAAGAGATCCTCACAGAGAGGCATTCCTGGGTACCAAAATAAGCACCACAGCTGGTATATATCAATGCTCAGTTGCAGAGACCATAATATCATGCATGAGTTGGTTACATTGGTAACAAGAGCCCAAGGGCACTGTGGTTCCTTACGTAGATAACATTCCCCTGTTGACTTAGAGCGTACCCAAGCAAAACAGACTTTTGCCCCCTGTTCCCCCAGATGACCTTTGACCTCCACCAAAAATAATAGGGCACACCCTCTCAATATTGCAAACCTACATATCAAGTTTGACTTTCATCTGACTTTCCCCTATTGACTTAGAGCGTACCCAAGC
>VJOZ01023366.1:0-10403 GCA_009801055.1 Stichopus horrens | reverse complement strand
AGATGATTCCCCTTGATTTTGGTAAAGGTCAAATTTCATTTGAGGTCACCAGAGATCAAATTGTGAAAATATATTAAACTGCTTAGTACACACAGTGATCAAAAGAGCTTAGTGGAGGTATACTCTATCTTGAAGGATAAGGTGTTTGAATTTCAAAATTGGTATGTACATGTTGTACTGTGTTCTTCATGAATATTTGCAAGGTATCACAATGTCCCATGACTTTCTCGTTACTGTTTTCAGCCATGTGAGGGGGAGTTTCTCAATATTTAAGTCAGTCTCTACTTGAATGTAATTGTGCCATGATTATTGCGTATGACTTATTTAGCAGGTGGCTCAGCAAAAAGTTAGAACATGAGTCTTAAAGCTACCAATCCTCCTTTTGCACTGAAGGGATGTTAGTTTGGATATGTTTTGTTGTTTTGTTATTGTGATAGAGGTACTCCAAAAGTTGCCTCCTTAGATATTCTTTTTCACTTTTTTTTTCATGTTTTTAGCATTCTGAAAGAGGATCTCCATGTGGGATATCTGAGCAACCCTGGTGAAAGGAAAACAGTCATTCTGTTTCACAATGTGTCTTTAGAATCCACGACACTGTCACAGCAACTCAAAAGCAGTGGATTGGCTGTCATCATTGAAGAAGGTGTGTCCTTGGAAGAGAAGTTAAATTTATTCTCTCTGGAGTTGGAGACACTGGTTAAACAGGTATGATTTATTTGGTATTTTAGATCAAGAATGTGAAGTGTTTAGGGTGCTTTCAATAATTTACTTCATGTTACCTCATCCTTTTAGGAACTTGGTCACGATCGCCCATCAGAAGATTACCCTTTGAACAAGTGGGAGGAGTCTATGGATGGCATGGTGACAGGTGCATTGTGGGATCTTTACGGAGAGTACGAACAACACCAAGCTTACTTGTCAGCTCTGGATTGTGTTTGTGAGTTAGGTATGAGCAAGGTGAGTGTAAAAGTTTGCCCTATAAACAGCTGGGATGGGTTTTCCTCAACCACTGCCTTAGTGTAAACCTGTTTGTCTGTGTGTCTCTCTGTGTCCATTTCTGCATGCATATTCATTTGTCTCTTTTCTGTATCTTTTGATTTATGTATTTATGTACCTACATTTATCTGTATGTCTGTCTGTATGTGGCTATTGATCGAAATATCTCCATCTGCCTACTTACTTATCTGTCTGTGTCTAAGTTTGCATTCTCTGATTGTATGTCTGTAATGTATGTGTATATATCTGTTCTGATGTGCTTCATGTGTCTACTTGTTTTTGTCTATCTGTGACCGTATGTCTGCTTTTATGTATGTATGTGTCTGTTGCTTTGCCTATGCAGCTCAATCTATTTGCTTGTTGTGTCTCTCTGGCGTATGCGTGCCTGTGCAGATGCATGTATGTTGTATGTCCGTCTGTAAGTTTGTTGACATTTGGACAGAATATTTTAATCTGTTTCTGATGTATTTGGATGAAACTTTGTTGCACTTATCCTGTAAGAATGACACATTTGTTTTGTATGTGTGTTCATGAATTTGATGTCATACCATCCACATGTCATCAAAATACATTGTTGCCAATGATTCAATTTATCAATAATTGTAATGCAAACACATTCAAGATTAATTCAAGCAGAGCTGAAATGCCTCTAAATCCGTTCCACCTCCTCTGCTTCTTCAAGCTGTACGATCGATTGAATGAACACATCCTAGCTGCTGGACCCCTTCCGCCTCTCTTGATCTTGGGAGGACCTGGCTCTGGTAAATCACTCCTTCTTGCCAAATGGCTGTCCAACCATGTTAACAGAAACCCATCTTGCCTGGTGCTTTATCACTTTGTGGGTTCCCCGTCCAGCAGGAGCGCTGTCGTAGTCAATATGGTTCAAAGGTTAACAAACAAAGTAAGTATGAATGTTTCAGTGTTTGGAACCTTTTGGCTGCCTATTTTCTCCCAATGCTCATAGTAACTGTTTGTCAAAGCTGTTTGTAAATCTAACCAATAATATAGTCAGTTTTATATCAATGAAAATAAAGTCATTCACACCACTGTGAAAGAAATTACCAATTGATGACATTTTCTGTTATGTATGATTTACCGTATCCATTTGCATAAATACATTTTTGTATTTTGGGTAAGGCTGAAGAACAATTCATTCCACATTGAGTCCATATGTATTACTTTTGATAGAGATGCATTAAAAGTGGAACTAAAATTTTCGACTGTGTCGTAAGTTTATACCTTCGTAAAAGGCTATCAGGTGTTTTATAGCAAAATCTGCCAATCAGCAGTTCCCTCAACGTGTTGGTATTCGATCTACCCAATTTGCATATACCTTGCGAACATTGCCTGCTGTTATCATAACCTTGTCAGCGTGTACTCTTATATTTTGTACCATTATCAGGAGCAAAGTGTTCCTCATAAACATTTCAAGAAAATGTCCTGTGCACTTTACTAATTGTCATGAACTCAGGTATTATCCTCAACAACAAAAAAGTTCATAGTGTACTGTCACAGTGACACGTATATTTCTTTAACCCTGCAACAGATAATGCAGTTCGTCCCATCTTCCCAAAATTTGACCTGCGACCCATCGAGACTACTAAACGAATTTCCTCATTGGTTGGAAAAAGTTTCAAATAAGTTACCAGATGGAGTTGTCTTGGTCATCGACTCAGCAGACAGATTTCAGGTAACTCTCAAAGAAGGGATACTTATTAGGGAACACATGTCATCTGTGCAGTCTACAGCCTTACTAATGAGCTGTAAAAGGTGCAGCATCTCGTTGTGATGGTTACATGCATATTTTACACTCCCTAGAGCAATGGTTTACTTGAAGATTGTGGCTTCTGTTATTTCCTATCATGGATAGTCCTTGCAGTAGTCATGTCAATGACTCATTTGGTCAGAAATTGAAGAGAAAATTTATGCTAAGTCTTTTCTCACATCTAACTTTCCTAGTGTGAGAAATGAGTTTTGAGAACTTAAGTTCCCCCAATCATCACGTCCTCTTGCCATCCTACACCACCTGAATAAGTAACTCTTGAGAGGGTACATTAGTGGAAACATAGATCAATTTACATGGATGTCAGTAATTATTGATTTTTGTTGCTCTCACTCATGAAAAGTGATTTTTTTTTTAATGTTGTGAAGTACTGCAGTTTGCATCTCTCTTTAGAGAAAGTATTCCAGCATCTGTTAAAGGTCTCTCCATCCCATATTGTTCTTTTGCTTGATGGTGTAATACTGTTATGATGTTCCCTCTGGTTACCATAATATGAGATTCACTGAAGTACTGTGTCTGCTTAATGTTATGAGTCAATTCATGGGTGAGTAAGAGGTGAAGGTAAGGGGGTTTAGTGAAGACTGTTTCCTGTTTTGCCTTAAGAATTGTAGTTGCTTGCTTCAGATTAAGGTATGTTATTGTCTTTGCTGCTCTTTTATCTTTGCTAGAATTGTGAGGATGATCTCTCTTGGCTTCTGGACCCTCTCCCAGTCGAGAGTCGAGTCATCATTTCGGCTCAGACTCAGACATGTCCCAAAGTATGGAGGTGAGTCTTCTACACAGTATCTCTTTCATGTGTAGATTAGAAAAAGTACCTTAAATGCTGTGATTTTTACTCCACGAAACCCAGCCATTCAAAAGCCTCATAATACTTTTACAATGTTTCACTGTTTTCTGTCTGTCATTGTTCTTTGTGATGTATATTGTTCTTTTTCTTTGTTTTGCTTTTGTGTATTAGAACTGATTTTGCAAACTTGATGAATTTTTCATGCATAGTAGAGAGGTAACAAGAGTTATGATATCCAAGTGGCAGTTACCAGTGATTTTGCTCCAGTCTCCCAAAGTTTGCCGCTTGTTTCATCATTGTAAGCATTAGAGGAGCTGATGTTAGCAGAGTCACATTATTTGCTTCACAGACAGACATACAAACAGGTAAAAAAAACAGATGGACTAGGTTACATTTCACTGTTCACAAATAAAACCATTGCTAAGCCGATAGAAATGAAATAAGACCAGAACAGAGACCATATGGAACAAAGTGTAACAACAAGGAATGCAATGTTAGTTGTGTGTGGTATTTTCATGGATGGTAATGCATAGGACTTGCTCAACCTCTTGCCTGATGATACCATTATTGCTGACTGGTTGTAACTGGATGATCTCTCTGGTTAATCTCACCAGATCCTGGCCTGCATTAGAGATTGAACCACTGTCAAATGAGGAGGTTGCCGAGTTTATGCAGATGACTTGCCTCAAGGCAGACTCGTTTCTCTCGGAGGAGCTTGAGAGGCAGATCCTGAAGAGTTGCCAGGTGGTGGGTGATGTCCATCCTCTGTATCTCACCATCCTTGTATCGTCTCTTCTCTCTAACCTGAGTTGGAGAGAGGAGGAAGTCAGAAATTGCTTGAACTGCTTCACCAGTGTCCAGCTGTACCAGTTCTTGGTTCAAGATATCCTCGGGCAGTGTGGACAAGCAGCTCATCTCATTAAAAAGGTTAAGTCGTGTCCTGTGGTATACCTTTAAATTTTCCTGAGTATGTTTAATCAAGATTGCCAGTATTGTTATTAAATCATTTCAAAGTCTACCACAAAATAGTTTAAATTAATTTTTTGAAAGATGTGATAAATAATAAGAAGTAAAGATAATAAGAAGTAAAGATAATAATAAGAAGTAAAGATATTCTGGTATCCTTGAAGGACAGATGCAGAAACGAAGCATCTGTCAGATGTTTCTATTTTTTCCTCGCCCCAACTTTTGTTTTAGAAACTTGGATAGAGGACAATAACACACTTTTCATTTTCTAAAATTTTATAGGTGTTGCTGTTGATTCTGGCTTCTCAGAATGGGATTCCAGAAGCTGCTCTTTTTGACCTCATACCAGGATTATCGTGGAATATATGGGCTCCTGTGTACCAAAAACTTCAAAATAACTACATTTTGACAGTTAGATGTGGACTGTTAAATTTTGTCTATGAACAGGTGAGGAAATGTTCTGCGACTTTTTTCATTTTTTTCAAACCCTGTCATCTTCATTTCACCTCAGTTTATCTCATTTCAGGACAACACTGAAGTAACAAGTCTTGAAATTATGAGCACTGACAGAGAGTGGTCTCACTAATGGTCATGTAAAATTCTTTTTAGAAATGCATGCACTATTTTGTGTGTGTGTGTTTACATGAACATCCCTTTTTAAAAGCATAATTTGTTACCTTGTTTTTCAGGCTATGACTGCTGTGCAATTAATATTTGCTTCTGCAGAGGAAGACGTAACTGACTCAAGACATGAGTTAATAGACTACTATATAACCTCTGTCAGGTAGGTACACTAAAGCAAAGTTGCAACCACTGGAGTGTCTAAAATTGAAAAAAAGTTATAAAACAGTTAAACTTCCTCATTGAAATTAAAGAAAAGACGAAAGTGTGTTTCACAAATTGTCACAAAATTTTCAAAAATTTTAATTTGCCAATTAGCAGGACTGGATTAGTTTCTCTTTCAAGGTGACGTGCATATGACATCATGTGGGAAAAACCCTGGAGCAAACAATCAGCAGTTATCCAGGCAATCTTAAAATTGAGACACTTCAGTTTATCCAAAAAGTGAAACATGTCCCCAGAATCATTCTGACTCTTATGGATATATGTTTGATCCAAAATCATACATTTTGCTCTTGACAATAGTGCCATTCTCAAACACGACTGGCTGCTGTGAAAATGCTGGAATGGAAATAGCTAGATGGTTTACACTGAAATCTGTTTTCTTCGTTGTGTTTTTCTGCCTAAATTGAGTGAGATGAACACATATTTTTCAGTAAACCTCAACTTTTTAAAGTTACTTGATGGCATTATTTGTTTGATGTCTCTCTGTTTGTTGCTCAGGTCAAACAAGGTCACGTGTCACATTTGTGACGAACTTCCGGGGCTGCTCTGCGTGACTGAGGACCTGTCTCTCATGAGGGAGTTCCTCAGAAATGTGAATGTGTTTAGAATTCTTTACACCAGAGGGAGGTTTGCAGACCTCTTAAACTGCTGGCAAGTCATTGGATTGGACAGGCTCTCTGTTTCCAAGGAATACTTTGAGATCATTAAAGGAATGGAAGAAGGTACTTTAATGTTTCCACCAGTTTGAGACAGAGGTCATGTTATATTAAAGTTAGATTGATAGAATAGTTAGTCAGTTGTAGGAATGGTCTTCTGAATCAACTTGTTGCTTTTCACCCGTCACCCCATTGACATTTCACACTTCCTCAAACTGTGACAAAAAAAAAAGTGTTGTTCCTCTTTTTTTCAATTCAGCTGCTTCATCTAATGACACTCCTTGCCCAGAGGTTGCTGAGCTGTTTGAAATGGTTGGAAAATTCTCCAAGGATCTAGGACTGTTAAATCAGGTAAAAGTTTTCACCTTGTTTCAAGTTGTGACCAAATTTTATTTAAATATTGCACATAAACTCTTTGCAGGGACTACATGTACAGTGCCAACATCAGGTAATGTTTACCCAACTCTGATTTGCATTCACATCGATGTTTTTACTTGTAATCATCCTTTTAATTACCATTTTCCCCCCTTTCTTTGTATTCTTTGTTATATTAGATAACATTTATTAATCTTTAACATCATAGGGGAAAGAATACCATAACTAAATGAGTCTTTGGTTACTAATGTTGTCCTGAAGTTGGTAATTAATGCTGCCCTGAACTGAGAAATAATACTACTTTGACTGCATGAGTGTCAAATAATTGAATGCTTTCAAATTAATGACTCACTGTGATAAATTCAAGTGTGCATGTGTAGTCAATAGGTCACAAAGCGTTAATACTGTCTTAATGTGGCTGTTAGGTTTTTATCACATAAATCTGGCTTTCTTAGGTTTGAGCTAAACTAAGGCTATCAAAAAATTGCCTTTGAAAACTACCTGATTCCTTGTCCCAACAGTTGATTTTCCAGTAGCTGGTATGACTTCACATTTTTGCCTCTCACAGTACACAAAATGTTGATCTTTCCTTCTCTCTCATTTCTGTCACCCATGCAGGCTGTTTGGGCACTCCAGAGAGCCCTGGAGATTCGAGAGGCGATCGATCCCGACGACCCTTGCGTGGGCCGGTGTTTCTACCTCCTGGGGAATCTCCACATCCAGTGGGGTAAAGTGGCCACTGCAGAATCTTACTTCAAGCAGGCATTATCAATCTGGGAGATGTGTTGTGAAGGGTCAGGTCAACAGTGGGTGACCAGATCCCTTGATTCTTTGGCGATTATATATAAAAGGCAAGGAAAGTAAGTTGGAAGAATACTTCTCTCATTAGTTTCAGTCAAATAAAGGCACGTATCAATGTGTATGTTTGTTTCCCCTATTCATTTTCAGTGTTTTTATTCTTCCCTACTCAATTCTGCTTGGGTAGGGCAATTACTCTGTTTTCATCATTTTTCTATTTTTCTGAGCTACAGCCATATCAATTAACTTATGATATCGAGCATAGGCGTAGATCCTGGGGGCATGGGGGTATATCCCCCCAGAATTTGACTAGGAGGATGGTTAGATAAATGTTTGCTCACATTTTCTCGCCAGCAAGTTCATTTATTCTCCCCATTAACATGATAAGGTGTCCATGTTAAGTAATTATGTGTGTAATATGATACTGTGTAGGTACGCTACATTAGAAAGTTTCCATAGTTTTAAAACCATGCTCAAGACATTTCGAGGCATGAAAGTCACTAACTTTAGATTTCTGTCATTTAAGTTTGGTAGTCTCAGGTGGACCCCTGGACCCCACCAAGGATGATTCCTTGCTTGCTGTGCACACTTTGCCCCTGGACCCCTCTAGGGTCCTAAGACAAACCTCTGAACCCCACCCAGGATGGGTTTCCACTTCATGCTTCACCGTGTACGCTTCACATGCACATCTTACAAGTCTGTGATAGTTCAAACCATCCCCCAAGTCAAAAAGATATCTATGTCCACGATATCTCTGGCTGGGGTATAGGTGGGTTTCTGGGTGTTACAGGTGCTCTTGGTAATGATCGCACTGATCCCTGTCAGCTGATCTGGTAGTGTGTCTCCAGGAAGACCAAGATGGACAGAGCACAGGACTCAACATTCATGTGCCTGGTACTTTTCATGAAGCAACAGTGATGGCTTTGAACATGTAGTAGCACACTGGGGCTCTTGAGCGATAGGAGCAATGAAGTGTCAATACTGTATTAGCAACTGCGAATGTTTGGGAGTTTAACTTAATGTACTACCTCCTTGATTCTGAAGGTACTTGTAGCAGATATGAAAAATAATCAAAAGAAATTAAAAAATGGTTAAACTCGGTAAAGCTCCAGTGATTTCACGAATAGATGGTTAGTTACTTTAGTGTAACTAGAGATGTTGGAAGAGATAAGTTTTATCTGTTTCAAAATGAGAAAGGACTGCAGTGATAAATGAGTCCTATTTTGTCTTGTTCTTGCCAAAAGGTACAATGCAGTTGAATCTCTCTCCAAGAAGTCAGCCATCTTGAAGAAAGATTTTGCAACTCAGGAACTGAACTCTCACTCTCAAAGAGGACAAGGAAACATTAAGAAAAGGATCCAAATGCTGCAGGAAAAGTGCCAGAAATTAGAAGGCACCTCATTGGCTGAAACATTATGTGATATAGGAGTCTTGTTTCTATGGCAACAAGATTTTGAGTAAGTTTGGTACACTGCGCAGTTGCATGTCAATGGGATCGTTTCATTTAATCTACTGCCTTTTGAGACTTTGCGCAGACTGAAGTCAAGCATCATTTGCATGTATGTGTGTGTATTTTTTGTTTGTATATGTGTGTGAATGCCTTAATGTGGAAAGGCATATCAAGAAAACTTTCATTACTTGATTTGATAACATGTAGTGAACCCTATCTGGCATTTTCTTTTGGGTCGTTAGACTTTCTGGTTGTGATGTATTTCTTGGGTACATATTAGCCCTCAACTGGGGACCTCTTCCTATGGAATGTATTAACCCCATTCCCCCCTACCTAAGTTACTTCTAGCCATGGGTGTCATGAAAAACTATGGACCACCATATTTTTGTCAAAGTCATCTGAGAAAATACTGCATTTCACAGTGTTATCTTGGGCTTGAAACTGGTAATCCTGCTATTTGGGAGGCATATTTGGCAATAGTACTCTTGGTTGTGTCACCTGCCTATGTTTTGTGTCAACTGGCAATGGCACTGGTGTTTGAAGAAATGATGGCAATGCCCAAAAGCTTATGTTTGTTTTCTTGAATTTGCATTTCATTGAGAAATAAAAAAAGGGTTACTCACATACTTAGACTACTGACAGATTCACTGTAGGTCACAGCCTGGATTACTTCCACAATATTCAGTGATTATCGTGAAACACTGCTGTTCTCACTCAACTTTTGGGTTTCCCATTCAGTTCTGCCAAAGAGCATCTCACGCAAGGCATCACCATGATGGAGAAGCTCCATTCCATCAGGACACCGAAACTTCTCCGACCGCTGGGCACGCTGGCAAATGTTTATGAAGCCGAGAAGGACCTCGAACGGGCGGAGGCAACTTACATACGTATGTTGGACATTTGCAGGAAAATTCCGGAGAAGGAGAACCCCATGGCTAACATCGCCGCCAGGAGTCTTGGAGCTCTCTACCAGAAACAGGTCAGAGTTACATCAATCATTTAGATTCACATCAGAGATTGAAAAGAAGACCATCTGCTGATGGTGATATGAAAGTTGTTCTCTGATTCTGCTCTCGATAAAAGATTTTGCATTGATGTGATTTGCAAGTCTGTGGGTATATTTTGCCAGTGTTCCACATTACCAACCTAAATACTGGGGGTTTGAGGGTTTCTCATGTTGTGGTCATCTTGGCATGTCTAGGAATTTTGGTGAAATTTACTTATGGGAAAGTCTGAAAATCTTTAGAGAAATGAACAACTTGCTTTTCAGCTCTCCTTCTGTGTGGAAAGCCATTTGAAAGGATCTTGTGGTGATCAAAGGTGACTACTTGCAGAAGACTGTAGTAAATTATCTGAAAGAGTAACATGTTTTTTAAGTTTGAAGTCACATCCTGGTGTCATGCTAGGTTGTGAATGGTCAAAATTTTCCAATATTGTGGGAGTTTTATGAAAACACCTCATAACAGTAAATGCTTGGTGTCATTTAATCAACAAACCTACAATATCTATGGCTCTCATTTCGTTGTGAACTTCCTTTGTAAGGAGAAGAAAACAGCAGACTTGGCAGAAAAAGATTTGCTGAGTAAACGTTCCCATTGTCTAATTTCTAGGGTCAAATAGACAAGAGTGTGCCACAATTGCTTGATAGACCTTTGACTTGATCTGTTCCTAGTCTAATGCACACGTATTCTGGCAAAGACATGTCATATTCAAATAACTTCTCATGTACATAGATGTAACAAGAAG
>VJOZ01023344.1:0-10915 GCA_009801055.1 Stichopus horrens | reverse complement strand
AAAAAAAGAAAGAAAGAAGAAAAAGCAATAACGACTAAGACCGATTTAAGTTTCATGCTGATGCTAGAGCTATTTAATCAGAAATCCAACTAACAATTATCCCATCACTAATACATATCTCTGAAAATATACAAGTCGACATTGGTTTTTGATATACATGAACTGATGCAGCCCTCGGGTAACATTTGTACATTATTATTAATGTTTAAGTCACGATGATTAGAACGATTTCACGTCAGAAAACAGAGTAAAGATTTGTCACCAAAAAATTGTTATATATGCAAAGCAGTACCAAATCTCTTCCGCTTATAATACACGGGACTTGCCTAGACACGTTACCCCCCCCTCCCCACGCGCTCGTGGCCACGTTAAAAAGTCGAGATGAGGAGCCATGTTTATCAGAGGGAAATGACACAATGCTGACTTGGTGTAATGGTTACTTAAATCCTGGATAGTAGACACCGGTGAAACATTTGTTAATACGGGACGGTAATGTCTTCTTTATCAAGTGAAGCGCATCAATCTCATAACCCCCTTGTGACAGCTTTTTGACTTATGTACCTCGTTTTCATTTTGTAGCATGTATATTGGGATACAAAGATATGGCGTAACTCCAAGATGTAAGCAAATGATCTAAGGACCCCCTTTACTTTCCTTCATATTATCGCAAAAAAAAAAACAGAGAAAAGATTTCTTCACTCAGCAGCAACTTACAAGACTATGAATCTTTACAACACATGTACAGATGGTATCAAAATATGACCGTAACATCTTACTCCCTCGCTTGGGCAAAGTGTGCTCGTAGATACCGAGTCCGTCAAGAGTATGGCCGTAACATCCAACAGAGGGTAACCGATGGATTAACCGATGGATTAAACTGGTACCACAAACTCAAGATGAAGTGGATTGATTGCCTTGCATTAAATTTTCTACACTTATAACACATAAAATTAATGTAGAAACAATGTTCGGATTTGCTAACTTCGAATGCGGCCGTTTCGCTTTCAGACTCTCTCCGTTGTGTTGACCTCTAGTCACCCGTTGTCTGCGTTATCCAGCACTGACTGAAAATGTCTTCTGTCATTAGCAAAGAACCGAAACAGCCCTTCTAAACAGACCTTCACCACCCCAGTCGTCTCCCTCTTTCGTAAGAAACGGAGGGTGAATCTGTTAGAGTGACCTCACCCGATGTCGTATCAGAAGTTTCCAGGAATGATCGCCTACTTTAAGCAGGAAAACAATTTGCAATACAGGTCCTCATCCCAAATCTCGTACACTTTAAACAGCAAAATGTTTCTTAAAAATGTTCCAGACCCGAAGATCCAAACGACACCCCCTTTTTTTTATTATATTGTGTGATGCGAGTCAATGTTTCGCCAAGACTGATCCTGGGACCCAGCCTTCCGCAGCTGGGTTCTCTGCCGAGGCGGTCTTAAAAACCAAAAACATATTGCGCTGGTTGGATGCCTGTATTTGCACGGTGTCTCCTTTACAGACGGAGATTTCATCCTCCTTTACTGCCGAATAGTCTTCTTTGACGACGGCCGTACACGAAGATTCAACCTGTGAAGATACAGGGGAGTTTGAAGAAAATAAAATTTAATCGGAATGAATGCCATCTGTGACAAACTTTTTTTTTTGGGGGGGAAAACTACTTGTTTATGATTGGACCATTTCTTATTTGTTGAAAGAGTTCATTGGCATCACAAAAGGAGACTCACATGTAACCATTCCCTTTCCACTGTACATGAGTTCTGATTTATAACAGTCTGCATAGTCTACTAAAGGCACAGCAGATAATCTACATCAGTGTATGTGGTGAGATTTCAACTCAATTTTATCAGGGGAGAGGGGTAAATCCTAAAAATTGTCCCTGAGGTGCTCGAGCTGACCATCTTGAATCCTCGACGCATGGCACGACTCATTTTCGTACAAAGGAGCTACTGCAAGGTATTCGAAAGTATATCACTGTCAGACTTATTTGAGTTTAGCACATACTTTCATCTCAGCATGCTCTCCTAGCGAATAAAAATTTAAGAAGAAGGATATTCAAAATGCTCGCATTCCCGTACGGCTAATTTCATTCTGTCCCGAATGCCAGTGTATCTGCACAACTGCATTGGGTGATAATGACTCCTTCCCATGCGGAGTGATGACATGCCTTCCCTAATCTGTGCGCACCTCTTCCAGTGGTTTGGGGGGTGTGAAGGAGGGAGGGGTAGGGGTGGGTGGTTATTTTATAACACATGGGAGGATTTCAACTACTTATTGAAGTGATTGTACTTAATACACATCATGCAATTGCACATAGCTATCTACAGACTTTTGGACAAGAGCAACAAAAAGAGAGAGAGAAAAAAAGGGCACACACACAAAAGCACATTGGGCTTTAATAAATATGGTCTACAAAGAAATCTACAATGTACCGGGCTAATCGAACAAATTGAAATTTCAAAAGTTTGTCGACCATGACTTTTGCTCTGAAAATTGGTTAAATTTTTGGGGAACTTTTTTTGTAAAATTACTTTAAAAAATCTCAAAGGTAGAGAGAATCACTCACCAACCCTGTAACAGAGACAATGATGGTTTATATTGTGAAAGTTATTTGAACATCAAACACACATTGCTGTTGTTTTCTCTTCATACTACAGTTAGTATACATGCGTTATCTCAAGAGGATGAAGTTCAAGAGAGGTTAGCCTACACCCCTCCTCCCTATAGGATGAAGAAACGGCATGTTTGTAGTTATACCGATGTGGAGATTATATCCTGACAATGGGTCAGTTTCATTTCAACAAATTTCACTGATGGATGTGAAGGAAAAAGACAGATGGACGGACGAAAAGATGGACGGAAAAAAGTGACAAACGCTTCAGTATTTGAAGGATACATGAAGTGCGAAGATGTCACGAGTACTGTGATCCACAGAGGGGAGTGAGGTTCAATTCTCGCTTGGGTTGCCATGACATGCGTCACATGGAAAGATACAAACTGGGAATGACATCTGGAGGTACGATGAATCATAGCTTCCACGATATTCAGTAACTCAGTACAGTAACAGAGACATTGAGCATATACGTACAACCTTTAAATAGGTGTAATGATACAATCCAGTGACAAACACAAGAAAAGTTGAGGATTTTTATAGGTTAAATTTTTCAAAATATAGTCCCAGTTTCCCCCAAAATAGAGGCTTTCATAGGTTACATACAGGTGGATCCTAAAGGAAAATTAGGCACTGAAATACTGGTTATTAATATTTGGAAACTATAAAGTAACATGCGTTAAAATTTTTTGATTTTTTCAAGTAGTTGCGTCTGAAATCTCCTGAGCAAAAGCAGAGTATTATATACTAAAGTGTCTTTAAATTTATTTCCTTTTTGTTTACTTATTCATACTTCACAGTAAAGAAAATAAAAAAAAATAGGCTTTTTATAGATTTTAAAGGCATCTTCCAACGAACAAAGGCATTTTTTAATATAGCTTTTCATAGATTTGAAAGGAACTATGGGTTAACCTGACTGACTGTATAATATGATAGCAATATGATATTGTAGATTCTGCAGATGATTAAGTGATCACTTTTGAGGGATGAGAATATGTCTTCCAAACAGAACTGTTGACAGACTTCCAAGGTCGATATCTCAGACAATTAGACAAACCCTTTCACTACTGATTGTTGATTACTGATTGTTGATTACTGATTGATGATTGCTGATCGATGATTACTGATTGATGTGTCTTTCAAGTGATTACAAATTATCAATGGCCTGGCAACGGAGCGTATCATTCTCAGACTCCTAAGGGAAGTCTCACAAATCTAACCTACAGTCATTTCAGAGTGAGCCGCTGCTACCTGTCGTAATGCAGACAGCAACCACGGAGAACTGTATAACTCTCCAGAGCACGCATCTCCGGTCCTCCTTTCACGGAGGTTCTGCAGCCGTACACTTGAGGGTGTGGGATATGCAGGCTGCATAATGAGAAGCAGTTTTTTTTTTTCCCTAAACGAAATACATCAGATGTCAATCGAGCTGCATATACAGTTTCAAGTTTCTGACCCTGGTTTCTGTTTTTGAGTTTGCTCTCAGTCCCCTTCCTGTCTGCTCAAGCATTGCTCTCACTGCCCCTTTGTCAAAACTTTCGCAATCCAACCTACATCACCCAAATACCAGGAAGCATCCACCCGACAGCCACCGGGAGTGACGTTCAGATCGTCAGATTTTGTGTGAGGTCTTTAAAACATCCCTTTTCTTGAAGATAAGTGACTGGTGTATCGGCTATGCAAGCTACAACTCACAAATACTTTGCTGTTGTCCTGCGCGGTACCAGATGGAAGTACATATAGCCATTCTAAAAGGAAAACAGCTGTGCGTGGTCGTGTTCACTTGCGTTTCAGATGGTCCCTCCTAACAGTGGGGATGTGTTGTGGTAATTTGGGACTTTTTGATCTCTGTAAATATGATTTCTATTTATCATCACATTTTGGAGATTAAAAGGGCTTTTTCAACATTTTCACGGTTCCTTGTTTTTGTAACATTCAAAGTAAATGTGTTTTCAGATTGCCTTCTTAAAGGGGAGAATTTCATAGCAAACCAAAACAGAGATGAACAAGTGAGCAGTTACAGTGTAAGATGCACATAACACATGTAAACTACCTGTACGCCATGAAAGATAAAAGGGTTTTGGTTTAAGTGTTGGGAGCCTCAGAATTACTTTTTTTCACAAAGTTTTATAATACCATTGGTTTGTCTTGTCAGGTATATTTCAATATTACTGTCGATCTTTCATGTCCATAAATCATCCTATTCCAGGAGAAATTAAGACCACAGCTCTGCTACTGTCGAACAACCGTTGCCAAATCCAGTGCAAAGCAGGTACCTCTAGGAGATCAAGCTTGATGCAGCAGAAACGTTCATTTTATCAAGTTTTCACCTCTAAGGACTGACTGGAAATTTTTGCCCAAGGATTTGTCAAGCATTGCAACTTTAAATTACTGCACTTTGCTAGAGTGTTCTGACGACAATAAAGCTAAAAATTAAATATCGATTTCTGTTTTAAAGGAACATAGGGCCTTTGTTAAAAAGGGAAAAAAAAATCATATCATTTTTGGGCAGTATTTGTGGATGTGGACACAGAATGATAGATTATTCAAAATAAGTAAGGAAGGAAGGATGGTGGCCTTCTTTTCATGAAATTAGTTTCTCAAAGATAGAAATTCAGTTCTTTGTTGCTCAAGAATAACTTGTTCATCACAAACTTTCAAAAATCGAAATGATGAACATTCTGTGACTCATCTTATGCACAACGGTTTGAGTAAATGATGCTTTAGGAGATGTTTCTTGATGAGCCAGATTGGTTTAACAATGATGTACGGTATTTCCTTTGCATGTCATGTTAGTGCACAGTAAATGCGCCATTTCCCTTTAATAGGCCATGGAAAAAAGAGTCAAATCCTATTTGTTCACAAAGGTCACACATGTATCGTTTGATGTAAGAGTTGCATGCCTGCTAATTATTCCAAAGCTCTATAAAACTTTAAATGGATGCATCGTGAATTCTCGGCCAATCGCATGCACATATGGCCAAGGTCATTCAGAAGGACAAAAGGAAATACACACGTTGCACGGCATATGATAACAAAGCAAAACAAAAAAAAAGCTTGAAGAAAAACTCATCAAAACTAAACCAAACACACCACAATAGGAGATGTCATCATTATGGTTTATGACCGATGCAGCCCACAGTGTAAAGACTTCCTGGTCCATGGGCTACCGATCAAAGCGGAACATGGGCCGACCACAAAGAGCTACCGACTGCAGGCATGTACGCGGAGGAAACGGATCCTCTGCTCGTTAAAGAAATGTTAGGAATGAGGACGGAGGGTTATACGAGAAGACACAGTAAAAGGCGGCTACATGAAGTGTGGATGTATGGAAAGGAAAAAAAACCACACACACAAAAGAAAAATGGATGATGACAATGTCGATAAAAAAAGTGCATCGTGTCTTTATCGGTGGTGCATGAGTGCAGCTACCATCATCTAGAATACAAAGCTTTCAGTTGTTCTTACTCACAAACGCCTCGTCTGGCTCTGAACTGGAGGCAGATGTCAAACTCAGCCTACACTGTTGGAGGTGAAGTAAGTCCTTGGCACCGTTTTCCTTTGTTGCTCTGGCATCTGACTGGGAGTTACCAGTCTGCCTAATCACATCCACTGGAGTGTCCTTTTGGATGGACCCCGTGGATGCCCTCTTGGACCGTAAGGACACTCCACTGTCCCTTGAAGGACTAATGACATCACACCTAGCATTACCACCCAAGGAAAGGCTGCTTTTATCTTCAGCCGGTAAACTCCCTCCATGTGCACTTTGTGTCCGCATCAGGGGGTTTTTGTCGAGGTTTGACTCGACGAGGTCTTTCTGACTCGACGTCGGAGACGACTTATGACTATTTCTACTCAGGCTTTCTTTTGAAGAGCCCGACTCTTTGCTACCTTTATGCAAACTCTCTTTTGATCCCATGGGACTTGTATCCCTTGATTTACTTGGTCTGAAGGAATGGAAAAGCCCATCCAAAAATTTACGTTTAAATGACGGTGAATTGGGAAGGTCATCTTTTTCTCCCACATGTTTGGAAGTCGTACCTTTTGCACCTCCTTTGGCCTCTGTGGATTTTCCGTCGGATTTACGTTTCGAGTGTGATCCCGCTTTATCCTTGTCTTTGAGTTCTGGCAACGATATTGCTGCAGGTGCAGTCTGATTTTTTCTTCGGTTGTTCTTTAAGCTGCTAAACTGTACATGCTGTTTTTGAAGTGACGTAGAACCTTCGTTTTGTGAATTAGCTTTGCGTAATTTGGTGCTGGCGGGGCCAGACGGGGCGGGGACGGGGGCCGGTGGCAGTCCCAGGGAATCCAACCTGTAACAGTAACAGACAGTGTCTGGTTAAGATCAACTTATTGTTATGCAAATGCAAAGCAAAGAAAGAAGCAAAAGAAAACACCTTCCGTGAAGCTGTGTGAGAACAGATATAAGACAGAATGGCAGGGAATAATTTGCCATTTAGATTAAGATGATGTTAAATCGATACTTCGAATCTTTCTCCACTTACAGTTCGATAAGGTTGAATGATATACCTGATCTAAGTAACACAGAGAAAAACATTAATGTGTGATGCTATTAAAAAATAACATACTGACAGCAACATACGCAGGTATAAACCGTTGTTTGGTTTCATGGACTGAATGTTATGATTCGACACGACAATGCTGAGCCACTTGAAAGATCCTGCCTGATTTTTATTACGTTTCTACAGGTAACGTTTGGCCTCCAAAGAGTGTGACAGGCTTCTTGCAATCCATGGACGGTGAGGGGGGTATTATGGATTCCATGCCCATGCCTTGCAATTCTTTTCTGACAAGTCTACCCCTGTCTGCTCCATTCATCCCCACTAAAACATGATGGACAATTACACTGAAGGTAAGCATGGACCGTCATATGATATAAGACCGTTTCTCACGTTCCCTTACGCAAAATGCAACTACAGAGATTCTCTGATACATTCCTCTACATCCCCACAAATATCTACGAAAAGTTGGGTCGATTGGCTAGGTGATACCCCCCAATGAGAAAACAACTCTAAACACAAGATATGCAGTGCATTCTGCATTGGTGATCCACAGTGACCAGAAGTGTAAGGGGTATTGCAAATACGTACAGTGAACGTACTGTGTAAACATAAGTACATTTATAAAAAGGTACATGAAAGTTTGCAAAAAAACTTTCCATTCTTCAGTAAATTGCACTCATATGTAACCTCAATTTACCAAGTCTGAAGGTCATTCAGATATCAACTTCTTGTATTTAGGGTATTTAAAGGAGGATTGGTTGTTGTAAACTAGACCTTAAATAAATGTTTTGCTCTTTCTTTCTCCAAATTGAGTAAAAGCATCTCTGTCTAACAGATCTGACGAGTTGTACAATACATCTTACATAACTTACTGCACTTTCTTTCTCTAAATTGAAGAAAAAGTTATGTCTTTGTATTTCACAACTCCCTATCCTACTTTAAGACTTTGACTTCTTTAGAGCTCAGCTGACTGTTGACCGCCGCAAAAGAAACCAAAACAAAACAATGGGATACCTACTCAAAAACTATACCTAAGTTACTACATGGAAGATTAACGAACAACGGTCAGTTCCAGGAAACATTGCAATAAAGTTTTGAGGTTGCTAGGGCTACCAGCATTATTTGAATTAGAAGCAGCTTAGGTTTTAATACTTCTTCATAATTCTCCATACATTTTCTTGACTATGGCAAGTTCATGGATCTGATTCAGATCACTGAGGTCATTAGTTCATACTTGTATTACCTCTCACAGAGAGTCTTCAACAGAACATAGACAGATCTCTCCCAACTAACTTGGGAAAATGGTTCCTTATCAATCATCGATCAGGAAAAAGTATGCATGATTATGTTCCAGACCATGAACATCGCTTCAATCGAACAGATTTTCCCAGCAATCCCTTCAAAGAATTCCAGTTTGACCCATCAGAAAAAGGATGCCACCTGCCCAGTCACAATCTCAGAGACTTACCATTTTCTAACTGATTTATTATTTTAATCTTACTTTGATTTGCTTCCTTTGTTTTGTCAAATGCTTTTCTTACAGTGTACAATTAGCGAGGGGGGGGGAGAATGTGGTATTCCATTATTATCACGTAAAAATATGACTTTCAACTTTCTTTGAACTTATACTCTCACATGTGGTTCGATATGACTCCATTGTATGGAAGGTTACTGGAAGTTCATGGAGGGCAAATTCACTGAGATGATATTGTAAGTAATATGAGTCATTTCTACCTCGGGCAAAGAGCTGAGAGGTAGCGAGATGAGCTGAGAGGCAGTGACTAGTGAGAAAGGATGAAGAATAGAATACAGGAATGTGCCCTGGATGCCCTAAGTGGCATCTGGTGTCACTACCCAGCACTTGTGCATTTCACCCACAACTCATCCCAAAATGACAGTTTTCCATTTTTCAACTCAGTAGCAAACTTCCTCCCAGAAAGCTAATTTGAAGCTGGATTTCACCAAATAGGACATGCTAAACTTATCCGGCACTCAAAGTCATGTAGGCACACCTCTGAGAATATGACATGTATGGTCATTTCTATGTGATCTACTGCATGCAGGCAAACTAGTACTGAACGTAGGACTATTACTAATTCAGCATTTCACTTGTTCAGTTCATGATATAATATCCTCCTCAAAAGAATATTCCAGTTCATCCCAAGCTCCTTCCACAAAATGGAGAATATTTAATAAAGACCATACAAGGCAGTTTTCCATAAAAGTATCTCCCACTTGGTCCACATAGACATTGTGATACAACATTTTATGATGAAGAAAAGTTCCAGACAGTCTTGTGAGTAATCCATAACCACGGCATGATGACGTTAAAGTCGCACAACAGTTCTGGCGTCACTTACTTCTGTGCGACTTTTACGTTGTACGCTTGGTTGGTTTTTTAAAAAATTTTGACTGTTTTGAAAGATTCGCACCTGTGCACGAAGATTCGGAGCAGATTCAAAGTTGTTGACATTTTGAATGTTGTCAGGGCTATTCTTTTAAACAAACTAACTTTCTTGACGGTACTCACCACCGATCTTCAGCAATTCCTGCCTTCAACAGTTAATAATAAACAGACTCACACTGACCACCTAGAAGTCAATTCATCAATTTTGAAAAAAAAAACAAAAAAAACTTGCAACGTGAATGCATGAGACACTAGACTACATAAATGTTACCGTGACATAAAAGAAATATGATAGGGTTAAATGTAAGTCTAAATATTTGTATCGCAGTTTCAAATATGGTACAATGGTCAAAATTGAAAAGAGGAAGAACAAAAACATGAAAAGAAAAACATGGCTCACCCACTGTCCAAGCCCATCTGTTTGTTTTGATATGCGATGGGGGATTGTAGCGCTGCAGTGGAAAGAATGAAAAGTAAGTTAACTCAGAACAAACAACTCTACAAGTTGACATAAATGTAACATATGGAATGTCAACAGAAATGAAGTGCTTTGAAGGGCACCTTGACTTATTTTGCAAAACTGAATCAATTTTTCCAAAAATTTTCAAGTTTTCTTTATGTGCTTACAACAAATGATCAAACTAAGAGGATCCCCATGTGTCAAATACAGATGAAAATCAATGCGTGAGCAATAAAATTATGCAATTTGGTTTTTTAAAACTAAGTGATTAGACACTTTAGACTCTTTCACATTGTAGTCATTCATATCAGGGCTCCTGCACTTTCTGGGGAATCAATTTTCAGGACTTTTCCAGGACCAAGGACACAATTTTCATCACCTTCCTTCTGACATCTTACACAAAGTTTTCAACTAAAACAGTGAAAGGAAAAACAATATGAGGTGAAGGGAATGACAAATTTTGACATTAAAAGTAAAAATATGTTTCGATGTTACGAGCATTAAAGGAACAATGCGTCTTTGTGAAAATTTCCATGGCTTTTCCAGGAAATTCGCAGACATTCCCTGAATTTCAACTTTTCTAGGCCTTGAAATAATTTTCCAAATTTTCAAGACTTTTCTAGTTTTCCTTGAATGTGGGAACTCTGTCATATACGCACAGCTAGTACAAGCGAGGTGAAAATGAATTTCTTTGACAGTTTTTGTAACCATCAGATGTGGAGCGTGACTAATTGTGCTGATAAGCATTGCAAATGGGGTTGGATCCAAAAGACCATCACAAATTTATTGCTTATCATCTTTGTGTCACTCTGAGCAAAGTACATGAAAATGTCCTAATAATTTTAAAGGTGTCACACAGACAGACCACCTTACTTGCAGGTAATTACAACTATGATGAAATTAAAGGACTGCAGGAATCT
>VJOZ01023291.1:9784-26342 GCA_009801055.1 Stichopus horrens | reverse complement strand
GTTTTATCTTTTCTTTGTTATGTTGTCAGCTGATGATGATTGGTTTTAGCCCTCCAATAATGCTCCAAAGGGAAGATAATGATAAAGATTTATGAAGCAAACCTATTTTGCAGCTGGTTGTATGTGTCTAGCAGTGAAAACATGGTAGTTCAAAGTGGTGCATCATTTATATGACGTTGGGATGCTGTTGGTTGACAAATACATTTATATCAACATTCTGCTTTTTAATTAGTGCTAGCACGACAAGTGTCCTGATCGAGCAGGGTTTGCGATTTTTCCCTTGATTCCTTTTGCTCCTGTTGGGAGTCAACTTGGCCTTTTAATAATTATCGTTACATTCACGCCTCACAATGTCCTTTCCAACTCGCTCCCCCCCTCAATTTTATCATCAGATTGCCACAGGTGCTACTGGCCAAAGTGATTTTCATACGCGTCTTCTCTGAGTTTTCTATAGTGACTGTATACGTACCATTTTAAAGGGAAGTAGGGACCTGTAGGATATACCAACTTGGCATACAAAGAAAATAGCTTTAATCACTGAAAACCATTCAAGCTCATCAATAAACATCTGCAAAAGTTTTGTCTCCTCATAACATGCATGTGATGAGTAACAGAAGATGCATTATTTGAGTTTTGAAAACTTTGGGTGAACAAACTTTTGTTGAGCAACAATGAGTAACTGAATTTCTACCTGTGAGAAACTTATTTCTTGGAAGGAAGGCTGCTGTCCTTCCTTATTTGGAATAATCTATCATTTCTATAGTCACAAACATTGGTTCTGAAAATATGGTTGTTTTCTGTAANNTGTAACGGCACTTCAGTGATTTCACCGCAGGGCATCGTATAATATAGTCACCATCATCATCTTCTCTTTATGTAAATTTGTGAAGTTCCAGCAATTTTACCGGCTGTTTATCACCTCTTTTTCCCATCATTATCAGACTGAATAACCAGCCTCGTGATTGTATGCCTCATCACTCCTCAGGGAGTATCAATTTGCTTGGTCCGGAGAAAGAACCCCCCTCGAAAGACCAAATGTGACAATTCCTGGGCAGGTTGATCATATTTATTCCACGATATCATAATTATATCGAGCCAATCATCTTTTAGAGGTTTTAGGGCTTTACTGAGAGGGAAATGTGTGGCCATTAATTAAACTCTTCCACTCTCTCTGAAGTAAAAAGCAGTATGGTTAATGTCCTTCCAGAAGTGTTACCACGGCAACAACTAAGATTCACAGAAGACCAGTGCCAAAAAAAAGAGAAGAGAGAAAAAAAAAAAAGAGAAGAGAGAAAAAAGACTGGGTAATGTTTCCCTTTGTGGATGAATTTGAAAGAATATGCCATGAAAAGTTTACTGATAGTGTGAATGAATCAGTTTGTGAAATTTGATGTTGTGCACTGCAGATGCTGAAAAACTGGTTAAACTGCATGCAATCTGTTTGGTCTTGGACTCGATGTTAATACTTTTGTGCAACTTGCAACATTAAAATCAATGTATGACCAGTGGTTTATTCAGACAACTTTGCTGATACTGAATTCAAGAAACCAAATCAGTCTTATCCAAGTTTCATTCCTTATAGTTTGCCTTCCTTTTAAAAATGTTAAATTGATGCTTGACCAGTAACCATCATGTCTATTCTCATAGCATAGAGGCAGGCTGAGTGTATGTTCAGAAGGATTTAGTAAAGTCACAGCCTATTCGTAGATCTTGCTTCATGCCCAACAGCAGCAGGTTTGATGCATTTGAGGATGTTCTGCTGGTGGATGTATATCCTGTAATTACCATATACTCCATCTAGATGCTAATTTTCTACCAATGACTCGTGGAGGAGTTAAACTCTAACATATGGTGAAAACTTTTCGATGGGATCACCGTTTAACTCTCTGACATCCCACTCTTTCAAGATCTTCACCCCTTCCCCAAGCTCTTTCTTCCTTATAAATTTGGATGAACATTTTCCTTAAGTGCAAGTACTTTGTCAGATGAGAGGTAGGACATAGATTGGAGTTGAAACCACCATTTTCAGTTTAATCATCTGTTCAAGAAAAATTCTCACATGTTTAGACAAAAATTATCAATTGGTAATTAACACATAGAGCAATTTCTGAGAAACGAGACCTTTTTGGATTCACAGCATGTACTCCCTCACGTCATATAACCTATTCATTACCTTATTGACCATGGTCTAGCATCTGGCAATTTTGTGTGTGTGTGTGTATCTGGTCACAGTCTTTTGGTCTTGCATCAAAGTTTCTATCATGCTACAGCATCTGCCTCAAAGTTGTTTAACTTTGTAGGTGTATGAAGGTATGTGTGTATGTGTCGTGTCTTTGAAGACTGTATGTTTGTGATACCTACATTGTTAACTTGATGTCTCAAGAAGGGAAGCTTGTACAGGTCTAATATTTGGTATGTGGATGTATGGTATTAAATGCGAGAAGCCTATTGTTTCTGGTGGAGGTCAAAGTTCATTTGGGGTCAACAGGGGTCAATAGTGAAAACCTTGTAAACATGGTATTTAAAGAAAGGAAACTTGTACAGATCTCATATTTGGTATTTGGGTACCTTATTGAGTTCCAAGATGATATTGTGCTTGATGGAGGTCAAAGGTCATTTGGAATCAACATGGATCAAATAGTGATAAGATTGTGTACACATTATCTCAAGAAGGGAATCTTCTACAGATCTAATATTTCATATGTGGCTGTACCTCATGGATTGCAAGAAGTCTATTGGGTGTGGCAGAGGTCAAAGGTCATCTGGGTTCAAACAGTGAAAACCTTGTAAACATGGTATCTTCAAGAAAGCTGGCTTCTAGAGGTCTCTTTTCTGGTATATAGAGGTACCTGATAGAGTACAAATGAGCCTATTGTTTTGTATGGATGTCAAAGGTCATTCGAGGAACAGGTGAAGTTAAGACAACCTTGTAAACATGAAGGGACGCTCGTACAGATTTGATATTTGGTGTGTGCAGAAGCTCTTGTATATATCTCTGTACTATGCATCTGTACATTTTCAAATGAATACCTACAGTATCAGATCAACTTAGGTCAGCCGATGTCATTGTACTCAGTTCACAACTGATGATGATAAATTACTGTAACATTTAAATGACCAATCTTCCAACACTTATATTACACTCTAGTATGTCAGATTCCTGAAAACTAATGGAATCATTGAAACCACATTGTTTTTGTATATTCTGTTTTTTTGTTTTTCCTTTTTCTTTCTTTTTGTGTGTAATGAAACATACAACTTAATACTCTTAGTAGTCACAATGCAAATAATAGCATCTCCAAATGTCAAACATCTTTACTTTCACTCATGAACAGCATTCAGTCTTGGGAACATGCCAGTATTTTTTCTTTTACTTTAAAAACTTTTAGCTCTTCTTACCACTTTTCATTGCCAGTTTAATGTTGTAATGTAATGAATGTAACTCCCATTAAAATGTAAAAATCTTTTCAGATGTTTTAGAATCAGTGTGATCTTTCTTCGCATTCCCCTGTTAATCACCCCCGAACATCCGTTTAGGTAAGAAAATTAATACAAGACCTCAGTGAATTTAGAAGACACCCTGCAAATTTATTTCTTTTGTATTTTGGGGGCCCGATCTGTAGTACTGGAAGGTTTCATGTGGAAAGTTTTATGTAACATTTTTGTTGAATTGAGTATGTTACCAGTGTGTCAAAAACATCAGTGGATGCTTCAGTAGTTCCTCCCTTGCTGTAGCCAATGAGGTGTGTAAGCTACTGCAAGTTTGTTTCAAGGTTTTGCAAGGAATCTATGCATCCATGATGGCGTGTGTGTGTGTACAGATCCTGCCTTAGCAGTCACTGGCAAGAGCGAGGGCCCCCCACATCCTTTTTAGTGTACATGGAGCTGGTAAGAGCCGTAGCTGCCCGAAAATTCTGAAGCTGTGAGGAGATGTGGCATCTGACTCATGGAGCCTACTCTCCGGCAATCATGTGATGGTCAAGGTCCTTTGGGGCCAACAGGAGACAAATTGTGAAAACCTTGTTAAAGCAGTATCTCAAGAAGGGAAGCTTGGACAAATCTTTGTATTTAGTCTGTAGGGGTGTACCATATTGAGCACATGGACCCTATGTTTTTTAATAGTGGTCAAATTCATTTGGGACAAATACAATATCTCAAGAAGGGAAGCCTAGACCAATGTAGAATGTACTATATCAATATGGCTTTTGCTGGAGGTCAAAGGCCATTTGGGGTCAACCTTGCAGGTCAAATTGTGGAAACCTTGTAAGTAAGCATGATGTCTCAAAAAGTGAACCTTGAGCAGATCTCATACTGTCTTTGATGGAGGCCATTTTGGTAAACAAGAGTAAATTTTGAAAACCATACACGCTGGAATGTCAAGACAGAACATTCCAGTGTCCTGGGAAAACTTTTTTGTGTCCTGAGAAACTTTTTAGTAACCAGGTGTGTGCTTGGTGATTGGTCATGATCACTCTCCTTCATAGGTCAGCAAATTTCATTGCATATACAGTGGTTGCTACATCTCGATTGGTGACAGGATAAATTACTACATCAGGAAAAGAGCATGTTGCACATTCTCACTTTGTGAAATATATCAGATTCATGAAAAAAATTTTCATCATGGCAATATCAAAACCACAGTGCATTCATGCATTCTGGTAAATGATGTCTTCCCGCCTCCCAATTTGCTGTCATACCAAGACCGATGGATTCACACAATTGACTAAAATACAGTTGCACAGAGGGTGTTAATTTAAGACCATTCAAGTTAAATTGCATCCATCCAAGCCTACGTACCTGTACAGTACAGTTTTGAACTTTTTTACTGTCCTTTGTCTTTCTTTACTGTCCTTTGTTGGTTTTTGTCCTAATGTTCCCAGTCTGGACAGGACTCGTGTGCCCCCTAGTTATAATAAGGCATTATTTATAGCCAGATGTAAAGGTAAGGACTTTCAGTGTGATGCGCAGCTCATTTATAAAAGCTCCGGTGTTATTAGCAAGAAAGGACTCCATTATTCAAATGAAGACAGTTCGCTACCGGGCTTCTTCGTGAAATGAAACAAAAGAATATGCAAATTTGGCCAAAAAGTAGACCTTGATAGGTTGGGTTATTGTTGTGAAAGAAAAAATAAAATAGTTTTTTGGTAATGGTTACCTTACGGGCAAAACTTTTGTACATGTATGTTATAGAAAATTCATGCAGAAATGAAAGATCAAGTACGTACGATCAGGATTTGTCATTTGATACTGCAAATGGCGACTGAGATTGCAAGACATTGCCGAAGACGGTAACAATGTCAGCACAAGAGCATCTTCCTTTGTGATCCTGATATGAATTTTGAAGAATTAGTCACATATTTTGGCCAGCAATTTGAGAAAATTGAGAGAGCTTTTTGAAGAGGAAGCTTTTTGAAAAATAAATGGAGAAAGTTTTCTTCTGTTGTTTTTGATGAGAAATCAGCAGACAAAAATAGTGTTAAAATGTCCCTGAGCCATTTAAGTAGTGACCACTGAATAATCCTCTGTGCCTGTTGGTATATTTCAGTCAGACTAACCAATTTTTTTTGAGGGGGTACACATCAATATTGGAATTTTGCTGGTCTGCAGGAGTTGTGTAAGGAGAGGGGTCTAGGGAGGAGGGGTGAAGTGCCATGTGTACATTAATGGGTACAGCACATTCTAATTCATGCATTTCTTAATACAACCAAAAAACAAACAAAACTTTCTCCCCCTACTCAGCTGTGATGGATACACCCTACAAGCACGTTTACTACACCAAGTGGATTTAACTTTTGCCACTTTCCAAAGTTAAAGGGAAAATAAATACTGGCTGTACTTCTCTGCAGATATTGTTACATTCCTGACGGCAGACTCTTAAGACTCTGATTTTCTAAAATTCCATCAGTACCCTTCATGTTTCATGCAGGGTCATAGGTCGAGGCTTAGCACCCTGGTTAAGTATTTTGATAACTCCTTGTATGCCCCATGAATTTCTGGCCTTTAACTTGAACATGTTATGCCTTGATTTGAGGAATTTTATTTGATTCTCATAATAATCCATATTTTTTTTTATTTTTATGCTCATGGATTTTTATTATTTTGGTCTATAACATATTTCGTACTGAAAGATTTGATGTTTTCTTTGAATCTGGAATTTTTAAGGGTCAAAAGAGTCAGAACATAGAATCCCCTAGCCTGCAAGTTCAGGTATTTGGCTCGATTGGAATTAATAAAGCAAATGGAGTAATGTATCCATCAAATTGCAGGAATTTGGTGGATCACTTACATACATGGTCCATCACTACCACATGGAGCCTTGTACTGTTGGTACTGTCATCCATCATTCATCTCCAGAAGTTTTCAGTTTACAAATTTTTGAAAATATTGTGAAGCAGCCATGATTGTAATGATAGTGACCTGAATCCTTTAAACAATTCGTTCTCATGGTTCCTGTCTGCATTTAAAAGACCTGATCCAAGGCCCATGTATCTTTCTGTGGGTGGGCATGTTATGTCATGTCATGTAGTCCTAGGTCATCTCCTTGACCTCTGTCTTACATGAATCATGTTTCATAGGAGTGCCTTACCGACCTGCGGCAGACTTTCGTTAACCCTGATGTCCTCAGTGTCTCTATAGCTACATCTCCAGTGCCCAGCATTTCACATACCTTTGCACATTACATTGGGTGGGGAAGAATCCATCTTAATTCCCAGCTGCTCCTATCTTCGTGCTTATTTTTACAAGTGTCTGTTTGATTTGATCAATGACCTAGTAAAGACATATCCTTGTACTTTCCCCTTGTGGATGACTCTTGCATCCAATGTTTCACTTTTCCCCCATCGTGTTCAGTTTGTTGTTCTAATTATAGAGTTATTGTAATACCTTGTGACCTTACTGCACAGCATCTCTAAGGTTGTATGACTTCTTCTTAAGATTGCACTGACTGTTAATTGTCTTTGCATGCAGAATTTCAACAACAACAACAACAACAAAAGAAAACAGAAGAAAACAAAGACATAGTGTAAAGCCACTAGAACCAGCACTCTACACTCAGTAGAACTTGTGGTAATATATTACTCTTATTTTGTTGCAACACGTTCAAAGTCCATCGTCAATAAATGTGTAAGAATTATGTAAGTACTTTTTTTTTCATTTTGTTGTGAGGCATTGTTGTTTGTTCCTTCCAAGGCTATCATCGTCATGCTAAGAAAAGAATTTAGCTCTGTTTCAGAACCGCTATTGATCTCGTCCGACAAGAAAGAGCAGTCACAGGGTTAGGTTATCGAAAGCAATAAGGTTTGTGAGCAGAAAATACCTACATGATTATCAGCTTTGCCTTTAAATAATGTTTGACCCTTCTCAGAATGTCCTTAGCCTGTATCCTATCTTCTCCATCGCTCCATCCATTTCACCTTCCACCCCACCCCTCTCCTTGCCTCCTCTTCGTACTTACCTTTGGCATGTCCCCACCTGTTTGCTATCTATTGTCTTTCTGGGATTCCATACATTTTTTGGTTTCAAGTATCTTTTTTCATTCATAGCTCTCCCATCCCTCTATAATATGTGTTACATGGTTCAAGTACAGTAGGCTGGGAATTCCCCTTTCCAGTCCAGCACAGAGGTACAGTGCCAAAGCTTTTTATTCATTCTGCCCACACTTCCATGTGGCAGCATCCTATACTGTGCAAGTCCTGAGGGAGGCTTTTTCCACATAGCAACTAGGAAGCAGTGGAAGTCATTGAGGACTGTTGGCCTGTGGAATGAATGAATAATTGTATCTCTTTGGCTTTCAGTGAGTATATGATGCAGTACTTGTTATGTATATATAGTTTATGTAGTATTTAGGTATGATCTATTCAGCCCTTTAAACTGGTTTGCTTTCTTTGGTTGCTATGGCATTATACTGTAAGGTGTCCCGGTTCACATGAGAGATGTGTTCATAGCAGAATCAATGGGAAGGACATATTTTGTATCTATTATATGCAGATGTAACATGTATTATGATATACAATCATTAGTTTTGTAAGCATTAATTGCTAGAAATGTGTCAATGTTAACTTAAGATGTTTGTCAGTCTTTAAAGTAAGTTTTACTTCTAATCCATGTGCAAGTCAGTACATACTGCTGTGCATACCAGCAATGAATTCATCATCGTAATGTCACTTCCCCGATAGAAACCCTCGTTCATGCTAAGATGCTCTGCCCTTACACAGGATGAGTGAATTGAACGGAATCTTAGCTCTCCAATGCGGAAAGGGAAATAAGCCTGCAGAAGTCTATTCACTTTTCCTATTCCTAACATTGCTTGAGTCTAATATAGTTGTGCAGTCTGTTAGCAGTGTGGTGTGGTCCAGTAGATGGCATTATTCACATGTAACATACTATAGTCTCCTTTTACTTTAAATTTAGTCAAGCATCACCTCCATTTTAGCCTAGGAGCAACTCTCGCTGTCTCAGTGTTAGCACTCTCCATCTTAAAATTTGTTAAAATATTTGTACAGGAAAGTTCCATCACATTGTGTCTGTAAAATTTAACCTATGTTGGCCTAATTTAGTTCTGCTGACTTTTTAGGGCTATTTCCACAAGGTCAAATTTATATTTGCTTCCTGCGCACAGCTGCAATATTCAATTCAGCCTTCATGAATGTTAGCTCCTTCACATCAAAAAGTTCTTCAAACTCTCCGAATCTCTAATAAATGCATCGCCTCGCGAAGAAAGCATTCATTTACGACACATCTTCCCCGCGGCTTCGAAAAGAGTTACCCGTTGTCAAACCAGCTCCTGGCCAGGGTTAATAGGAAGGAATTAATTCAGAGGCAGGAAGATTCAGATAGTGACATTTGAGAGAGGAATTTCTCCCACAAATGATTTAAGAAGTTGCTGTGCTTCAGAGATTCCCAACTCCTGCCAGATATTAACAAATGTCCTATTCCACCCAAAAGGGAGTGCTATGCGCCAGTGACTCCCAATCTCTGCAAAGATTACATGATAACATTGCGTACGATTCCTTTTCATTTTCAGATGGCCTTCCTTTACAAATTAAAAGACTGATTCCTTAAAATCAGAATTTTGAAGAAAAGCCAGTTATATTTGATTGAGACAAACATTTGTTCAAGCTCCATATAAAAATGCCTATGATGAAGTGAAGTAAATTTTTCAAGCAAATTCTTCAAAGATTAACTCTTAAAGCCATCTTTTTCTATTATGATATGTCTTTTGGTGCCACCTATTCTTTTAGTTTGCTGTAAGTTTGCTTTCTCTCCAATGTTATTTGTGTTTTCTTTTTTGTTTTTATAGTTGATTGTCATCTTATATTCTAGTGATGTTGATTTAGTTGGATACAGTGGCGCAACCAGCCTGGGAAGGGGAGGCGGGCAGGGTCCTACTGACAAAGTCTTGCCCCAGAAATCAAAGTTGAAGAATTTAGTGACTGTGCTATTGCCTATAATCTGATAGGCACCAACTGATCGATGGTAGCACTCCACTCTCCTAGTGTTATTATACTTCCCCTTACTTCAGTGTTTTCCCACCCCCCCCCATGAAAGGGGTAGATACTCCACCAGGCATGTAATGACAATTTGTGAAAATTGGGAGGTCTAATTGAAGGGGTGGACAGCCCCTTATGCCAACCTTTTTTTTCTTGATTTAAGCTATGGCCCTTAGTTACATGCCTGTGCACCACTATTTATGTATAAGTCTCAGGCCTTGAGTCTTAGATTTTCCATATGTGCTACAAATCACACTTCTAAGGAAATTAAGGAGTGTGGTAGGTGTGCTGTTTTACAAAACTTTCACAGATTGCCTGTGTTAGCATTTTCTTCTAGTCGTGCAAAAAATTGTACTTCTCACAGTGATCTGAGGTGAGCGATGGTGTGCGATTGCACTTGCGTGCCCCAGAACTCTGGGCCTGAAGTCGTCGTACCTCTATGAGGTGATGTACAGAATATACTGGAGCTATGGAGTACAGTGCCATATCTTTAGGTCATTCCTCTGTGAGGTTTCCAATGATAGTGCTAGCACCGTAGTTTGTCCTTCTCGAATGGATATTAAGTCCATATTGAAGAATGTGTTGCCATTTAGCTGAGCTGGATCACTGATATTGGTCAGTGGCAGCATGGGTGGATCTTCGATGGAAGGCCCGAGGCTCAAGTGACTCCCATCTTCAAATCATGCAAATTAGTTCCCACATAATGAGTGATGAGGACTTCACAAACAGGAACCAAATATCAGAGGCCGAGAGAATGTTACCGACCAATCAAAGAGGAATTGATAGTTCACAGCACAAAAGAAAATACAATAGCATGAATAATTCATAACAAAGTGTGCATTTCTTGAAATGTTCTGGGCCCTGCCACTCTTGTGAAAATCCTGCCCCCCCCCATCTTTTCCCTTGTTCCACCATTGATATGAGAGCAATGCTAAGTCATTTCTGAGCCTTGTATCTTGCTACAGAATGCTGTGCAAGCAAGGAAACAATTTGCCCAAGACACCTTCCCATTTCAATCAAGTTTCCCAGATTGTGCCATCGCAATAGGAAAGCCCTTCCATCATGTCCTAGCCTCATATTTTGTGCCACCAACCATCTTTTCCTACTTTCAAGAAATCTTTCTCACTGGTGGGAATTGACTTATTTGCTACTCAAGAATAATTAGTGTTCACCCAAACTTTCAAGAATTTAAAATTCAAATGATTAATATTCTGCAGCTCATCCAATGCATAATGTTTCGAATACTGTTGATGAAGTTATTGCTCATGTTTTTTTGGTGAGCCTGAATGGTTTAAGAATGATTTAAAACTTGTTTTCTTTGTATTGCCATGTTGGTGCATTTTAAAGGCCATGTTTCTATTAAAGATTTAGAAAATAAAAAGCTGCTTTTTGAGCCATTAACATTTGAGCAAGATGAACAAGGGTAAATTAATCTCTAGTCAATTTGAAACTATAACATGAATCCTGCAAAAATCACACTGTTATCTAGAAAGTAACATTTACAATGAAAGAAATTGTGACCAAGAAAATTGGTGCATTGAAGATTTCCGTAATTGTGGAAACCATTGCATTATAGTTCCCCCCACCCTGTTTTGTAACTATGTTATGTTAGTGATTTAAGTCACCAAAGAATGAACATAATTACAGATTCCCTTATTGATTCACCCCTCACCAATTACAACAATAAGGGTAACAAAAGTAAAGTGCTCCAACTTGAATCCAAATGCTATAATACCCATTGAATCATACCTGAGTTCACAGAGGCAGTGTTTTCAAGTGACTCTTACTAATACATAATATTCTCCTTTTTTGTGGATTTTCCTCCCACTTGTTCTTATTTTTTTTTTTCATCCCACATTTTCACATTTTGACTTGCCACTACTCCATCCCCTCTTCCTCCCCCCAAAAAAGAAAGAACAACAATTGTTTACTACGTTCTTCAAACAGTATGCCACTGTCAATTGTAACAGGACAGCAGCGAGATGGTCATCTAGTTTGCATGTGTTGTAAAATTGAAAAGTAAACCCTTTGTCCGCCCCGCATAGGTGGTAGACGTTGATGATAATGATTCCTGCAAGCCTGAATGAGAGCTACTTTTGATTTGCATAGTCCCAGTTTTCTTCTAATTTATTGAGAATTATCATCCTCCTATTTTGCCCGTATTCTCTCGAAACTTCCAGAGAGAAAGAGAGATGTGGCAGTCGATTTATCGAGAAATATTGTAAAAGCTGAGCAGCTGAACTGGAAATGCTGCAACATCTACATCAACACATTCGTGGTAAATTCTTTGAAAATCTCTCTGATTTAACAGTTCGAGAACTGTGGCATGAACAGGCATGAAAAATGTATACCTGTTGGGGTTTGTGAGTAGAACCTGATGTAAAATCTACCCTGGTAATGTCCCCTGAAGGCTTTCAATTCGAGCCTCTTGTCATGTTCCCCTTCAAGCTTGGTATAACAACTCATAAATGTTGCCATGGTTACCAAAGTTGCTACTCAAGTATGTCGCTCTGTAGGGCATGAAGAGTTCTGCCAAGGAGATGTTACTGTGAAAACAAATCTTTTGCAGGGTTCCGCTTTTCAAGGTCAGCGTGACATTCTTCTGAATGTGCTTGCATGAAGATTATGGTCACCAGCAATGTCTTCAAACCTTCTAGCTTCTATAATGTCACTGCTTTATGTTATAAACTTTGTGACCTATCTGCAACTTCTGGCCACAGAAAGAACTTTCCCCCTTTGGCAGAAGGGGAAGAACCTCAGGAAATGTACTTTTGAAAGACTTCTACTCTGCTGTTTACCAAAATTTTACTAAAATCCGTCACAGGACTGGTGGCTACGTCACTATCGGCAAGTACTATTATTGACGGAAGATACTCTTTGCAAACCTCCCATTAACACCCAGTGAAGAGACAAGATGTATGAAGTAATAAATCGGTTTTATTTGATTGCAGTCAAAATGTCAGTGCCATTTGTGAATTCATCATAACAAGGTGAGATTCTCTGACAAATTCTGCTCCCATTTTGTTGTATCACCATGGTTACACCCATCAGATGGAGAGGGTTTAACAAAAGTGTCCTATAGAGGGAGGCTTGGTAATAATCTAACCTTACCCGGTTTAATCATTACAAATCCAAGTGAAAAGAGAGGACCATGCAAGTTTACACTGCAAAGCCAGATCTATGGAAGGGGAATTAATTGTAGTCTACATTAATATACGCACATAGAACTTCAAAGAAAAAAAGTCTCTGTGTGGAAGGGTCATTTTGTTCAGTATTTTGGGTAATTTAATGGTTTCACCTGATACAGTTCATAATGTCTTATTTGCATCACTTACTGGTGTTTTGACAAGTAAGCAGGGAACCTGCACAGTATTTTAGTGTGTGATTGTAACTGACAAGTACTTGCACAGTTTCTTCATAAAGTGAAACGACGTTATTAGCCTCTGTGTGAACACACCCTGTTGGATTGCTGAAAATTGCCAAATATACACAGCTAATTAAGTTCAAAAATGGAAATATTATCTTTTTCATGGGGAAACTTGGTGATCCTATTAATGAGGTGTAGGCGAGTGTATGCAGCACACTAGTAAGATCCCTCCACTCAATTGTGACGTACGTCACTGTCGAAATGCCAATTTTAACGATACAGCCAATGTTTTTGGTTGGACACACGGACGGGTACGAAAGCAAATGTCCATGTTCCAATTTTGAGGAATTCATGAAAACACTATTCCTCACGTATTATGCCATCATTCAGTGTAATACCGGAATGGCGCCCCCTTCCCTTTTCTGCCATCCTGACATGCTAATGGCACAAATTGGTGAAGAGACGGGAAAGTGATTCGTTTGTTAATTAACCGAAGCAGCCACTTTTTGAATCTTTGACTTTGAACCAATGAAAGCGTTTCCTTGTGGCTCAACCTGCAAAGTTATAAACAGTGTGACAGCATAGTCAATTACACTCAATTATGGTATGATGATATTAAAGTTTTGAACCTTATTTGATTTTTTTTTTTCATCATTAATTAAATGCTCCTGCACTTATTTGCTCTTCCTGCACTGGTAGTATTTGTGATTACTCCTGACTTAACTTCTCTCTCAGTGTCCATATGTATGACAGCATTTTAGAACATGAGGAGCTAGGAACCAGTGTTTGTTGCTGGCTACTGTAGGGAAAATAATTAGACAGAATTAAATATACCCTAGTGTAAGCTGAATTACCACCAGTAGCTGATCCTTTCAGTTTTCGAAATCTGCGACACAAGCTGCTTGCACTGGGTCCAAAACTCGCACCTAGTACCTGCAGTCCATAGTCAGTACACATGCCCTAAAATTCAACTTCATTCAGAGTATGAGTTCATTGTGAAGTCCTAACACAATATTTTGCTTTCAAAGTTAATGTAACATCACATTTCTAATGTATGGGTGTGACCATGGAGGGTTCTTAGGCGTACATGCTGAATTTTATGGCCTATACGTTGTATATCAGTGAAACTTAAAAACTAAATCTGGACACCATTGATTATCATCATCGGTCCTGACATAAAGCGAGGCAGGTACTGGGTAACCAGTACAAACACGTACTACAGGGAACATTATATCTGTCAAAAAGTCAGAAGGATACTAGCAGTACTCCGTCTTTGAGTTTAGGTGCCGAGAAGAGAAATATTCTCGGAATATTCGGTGGTGACCCCTAAATGTATATTGCTGCAGACCATGTAAAACTCAATTAAATTAAACCAACTCTTTGTAAAAGGCCGAGCGTTGGCAAATATTTGTTTTGGTTTTAGTAGATGTGCACACAAGATTTGCTTTTATTACAAACAATCACAATATTTGTCGAGGCAGCCATTTCTTTTACAGTAGGTTTGTTCCTCATGTTCTTGATTTCGCAGTTGGTTGGCAACCCTGGAGGTTGTGGTCAGCCTGCTACTATAGGTATGTTATTATAGAAATGTTTTGGAAATTTGCTCTTTGCATCTATTCCATAATCTCTTAGACGACTTGTTTGGTGGTTAAGACTTAATCAAGGATGAAGGTTTAATTAGTTTTGAAAATTTTCAAATTTAGGAAGATGCCACATTCAAGACAACTTTACATTTGACAGTTTTATCTTTATTCTTCATCTACAAAAATGGACAAATTCTGAGATTTTATTCTCTACCTTTTTTTCTGTCCCCTTTACCTTCCTTGCCGTGATTACTATACCCTTTCTGCATTTTTTTCAGTTTATTTAAAACACTCCAATTTTAATACCCACCATTAATTACCTTCAAAAACAACGTAAAATCATCTTGCTTTTCTTTCTAGTGTATATCTTTATAACGTTACACAACTAAAATTTGGACTGTCTGGAAATTCATTGTGAAATTTCATATATGAGCCAGTTAAAAACAGGGAAAAGATATCTGACATTTCTAATGGAATGATTTTGATCTGGCAGAGAATATAACAAAAATTACTGCCAGGATTGGTCGCTCTCAATTTACAAGTGCCTCCATATTTTTTTTTAACCACACCATGGTTTGCCAGTAGATGGATAGCCGAGAAAGGAGTTTCATGTGAGAAAGAGAAATCCTGGCTTGTACCAAAATACAAAGTCTCCTGGAAAGATACGGCAGGGTCTTTGCCCCCTGACATTCAAATCGGCTGTGATATGGTTCGTTAATATGAATTTGTGTTTTTCTTTGATTTTGCATCCGATGACATGTAGGCTCTTGACATTAATGTTGCAAATCTTCACATTGAACCAGCCATAGAGACAGATATTACTACGGTAACAAAATCCGTCATCTCGTCGGAGCCATCTGTCCTATGACGTCAGCGTTCGAAAGTTCTCTTCAAATGGAAGCGTATGTTTGCATATGTGCTGCCAACATGTTCTATGATTCCAGTGCCTTTAATCGTACGTCTCCCGCCCTGATCGTCGTCAACGATTTGTATGATTTTTTCCATACTGTGAAGATTTCTCACATGCATTATACATAGTGAGTGCTTGTGACACACAAGCAGCCTGAAACCATAACTGCTTTTATTTTTTTCTTTCTTTTCCCTTTTTGTTGTTGCCAGTGTGCAATGATCTTTCTGGGATTACGAAAAGTGGGTTACCACCTGGCATCAATCTGCATCATATAGGCTGGCTAAATTCTGCATTGTAAACTGGCTAAGCTACATAAAGGTCTCTGGTAGATGTGTTACCAGCTAATAAACATATGCAACTAATTCACACACATGGCACAACATACATGTATACATTCATTAACACTCAACAGTCATTCATGAATGTAACATGTAGCCTAAAAGACATCCATCATTAATGTTTTGTTATGACGGTTTTCAATTACTTGTGAATATTGCAGACTTAGTGATGAAGGGGCTTGACAATACGTGTACAATGAAGCCCGTCAGAGATCTCACGCAGATTGGAAGCGACGTTGGATTTCCAATGTCTTGCATCTCGTGACTAGATTTAGACGTCCTTCTTGCTTCACTGGCCTCAGTTCCTTGCAGAAAACCCCACAGAAAACCAATGGAGATGTACAGTAGAATTCTTCTATGACACTTCAGTCAAATGTTGTTTCATAGTATTTTCACTGGTGGCATCAGGATTTTAGATTTGAAGAGGGAGGGGGGGACAAATGAAGGGCAAAAGAAACTGTCGGGGAGGGTCAAAAATTACGAGTGCTTCTTCGCGAGTGGGGTCCAGGGGCCCATCTTAGGACCCCCGGAAGCTCTGAGGGTTTTGGCATAGCTCTTGGTGAAAAATCAAACCTCAGTAAAGGTATACTTTTGTTCGAAGTGCAGCGTTATACTGAAAGATTCCAAACGATTTAAATATTTGTCAATTCCTCTCATCTAAAATTGAAAAGATGAGAACTTTAGACCCCCCTTATGGGGTCCATGGGCAAGGTGACCATGGGTGTCCTCCACATCTCTGAGTTTTTTTTGCATATTTCTGGGTGAAAAATTAAGGCTCAGGATAGTATACTTCAAATATGAAAACTTACCTCCCCTTGTGGGGTCTATAGGCAACGTCAGCTTGGGGGTCCAGGGAGCGACCCCCAGAATTA
>VJOZ01023253.1:1183-22739 GCA_009801055.1 Stichopus horrens | reverse complement strand
AAGAGAACTATTACAGTGAGGATTTAAAGGAATTTCTCCACCATCCCTTCTCATGTCTCTTAAAAAGATGCAAACATTATTGTAGACAAGACATCGTTCTCTTTTTCAGGAAATATTTCATCAAAGAATTCACAAAATGAATTATTTTAGTAAATATTCGAAGTACCAGCAACAGCTAAAAATCAATCGGTTGTGACGTAGTATCGACAAATGTAGATTGAACACTGCCCTTGATTTTTATGGCAAGCTGTGGGTTTCAGTACTGTTCTGATCTTTTATTTGGTGATAAAACCTTGTTTCACCAGAAAGTGGCATAGGCCTACCTGTGAATACATTCTTCGGCGCTATCTAAGTGTTAAAGGATTACCGTTGTTGACTATAATGACGTTGCTATGTGAATGATATTGAACTGGTACCGACGAATAAAGGATAGAAATTCCTTTGAGTTAATTACACAGCTTACCTTGTTTTGGTGAGTCTTACATTATAAGTAGAATTAAATTGTCCATTACAATAGCAGCCCCTCTTGTTTCATGCTCATATGTTAATATCTAACTGAATATATCTAAATTACTGAATTTAGACATTCATAGTGTTTTTATAATCTCTGAATGAAAGAGTTTTTGCATCTAAGACCTTGCTAGAACAGGAAGAGTGCAAAAGATGGAAAACGGTATTTGTCGGTTCTACGTCACANNCAACTTTCAAAGCGTTATTTCACATCTAAGAAAGCTTCCTCTGGTAAAATAGTTATGTTTAACTGATAGGACTGTAAAGAATCTCATATATCATGTTATTATGTATTTCCAGACTTTGCAGCATTCCAATTTCCTACATAAAATATCCAATCGTGAGTCCATCACTGTAAGTTGTCGTGTATATGGAAGGCTACATAGAAGAGTATATTAGTAAAACTTAACAATTGTCTCTTTACTTAGTGCAGGTCTATTCTACAAAGAATCCAGATCCGGATCCTTCTTCATTGAATATTTCTGATGTACTTGATTCTGGGATTAGTGGTGGTGCACTGCTACCGCTACCCACTTCCTCTTCATCTTCCTAGATAAAAACAAGATACCGAAACAAAATGTGGTATTCTCCTTCATAGTCAAGCATATATATAAATTTTCTTTTACATATATATATATATTTAAGTTTTTTAAACGTTTTCGTTTTTCTGATGAATGGGATCGCTCTTTATGTTTTCAGTAATTGACTGAAGGCAATGTGGTATGGCTTACCAACTCGTCGTACCAGTCAGGAAAATGAATTGATGGCTCTTCGTCGACTACAACTACGTCTGTATCCTCTGGTATCACTTCCGGTTCTCCAGGTGCTTCAGTGGGATCAGGAGGAGCTGGTGTGGTGGGGTCACTGGCATATTGTTCACAACTTCCAAATCTTCTGCTCTCCTCTGTTGAGAAGATAAAATACTTCTCTCGTCACACATGTCACACAGTGTTTTTTTTTCTGATACATTGATTGCACAACATTTATACGAGTTACCCAACCATACCATGATCCAGACACTGAGACTGAAACCTCAATCAGATTTTTCAAGACACTGGGATTCGATTTCTCCAGTCCAAAATGGACTTACTTTTACGAAGAACGTCACTGGTCTGATATATATTGACAAATTAACTTGACAATGAATAACTCTGAGTTTTTTATGAAACAAACTTCAAAAAATGGAATATGTACAATAGTATTTGTAAAACACAGCTCTGTTTTCAAACGTGGTAGGCCTATTGGTTAAAGCGAAGGAGCAGAGGGGGTGGGGAAGGGGTGATGTAATGAAACAGATCCTCATTACAAAACTGCAGATAGTGTAACGATTAATCGGAACAGGTAGACCTATCATCGATCTTGTTAAGGCCATGTTGTCCCATGGGAAAACTTAGCTGTTATTTGTACGCTTCGCACCAAGTGAAAAGTGAACATGCATGTCACTTGCATT
Source organism: Stichopus horrens (assembly GCA_009801055.1). NCBI lineage: Eukaryota > Metazoa > Echinodermata > Holothuroidea > Aspidochirotida > Stichopodidae > Stichopus > Stichopus horrens. The sequence goes on along the minus strand of VJOZ01023253.1, from coordinate 20,779 downwards.
CAAATGACCGTTGGTTTATAAATGTAAGATATAACAGAGATGCGACTTGCAGGGCTATGTCAGCAGCGTTTCCATCAAATTGAACGTAAAATCTGTAAAGAAATGTAACCCTCAAAGATCGTTTAATGAACTATTCATCTGATGTGTAACACAGGCTCGCTTCCATTTGAGACAAAAGATGATTTGAGATGCACGGTGACTCTAACCTCTTTGGTTAGGATTTTCCTCTAAAACATGTTTTCCATAACTTGAGATCGCGACCCCACTTTGGGTCACGAAGTAATTTTCTTGGAGTTACCGGACTAAGTGTTTTAAGAAACTGTTTTAAATTTGCTACTTTTCAGGACATATGAAGAAAAGTATGGCAAAAATCAATTACACATGGTATAATTTGATGCATCTGTTGGACGCACAAGTTAGCTGGAGACCACCTGAAGAAATGGAATTGCGATCTGGTGGTGCAACCTGAAATGGGGTCGTCACAAGAAGTTTGGTAATCCCTTCTCTAAAACGTCAGTGGGAACTCACCACGAGTTGCAAGCTTGGTATCGGCAAGGTTTATCATCCAACCAGGGCGGTTGCGATAGTCGTTGGTAGAGAACTTCATCCAAATTTCTGAAGAACGGGACATAAGCTGGTAGTTGGCGGGCCTGACAATAGACTGCTTGTCGAGAAAGAGATCACCCCCCTCGCTGGGATTACACCCCTCACCAACGGAAAGGTAATCCCCGTAAGATGTGTCAAATTCAGTTACAGTAAGCATTATTCTGGTACCAGAGGTGGTCTGAATTGTGTATCTGTGAAAAGGAAAGAAGTTCTGTAGAAACGATTGGAGATGGATATGGAGAGATGGAGATGGGTGAAGGGAAGATGACACTAACTCCAAACTTGAAAGCTCTTCAGCAATGACTCTAGCATGCATACCACGACTGGAATAAATGTACATGCAGAGTAGCAGCAATTTACATATGACATTAGGTCATTCTCATGACATTACCTGCAAGTAACTGAGTTCGGGTAGTTATTCGGATAACCGGGTGATGCCACTGCCAACGTACCACCCTCTGGTATTTCAAGGAGTCCACCGCATTCTGAACAACAAAACAGAAATACATGTTTGTATAGTCTCTTACTTCCAATGGTGAATGCGCTAGGGGAAGTCGTAGAAGCTATCATAGCGGTATGAAAAAAAATTATTACAAAATTTGCATCTGTTCAAACCAAGTAAATCAAAAGAAGTAATAAACTAGTGCAATGATTGATGTCTTACCAGTGTAAGGCACAGGGAGAATCCGAAGTTGCCACCCTCGGAAATTGTTACGTAGATCCGTTTGGAATCTAATCCAGAGACTCTGAAAGACGTCTGTGATTTCGTCAGGCGCTCCCAGACCACTCCAATTGTCGATAACGACGCTGCTCTTCATCGTCGGATCGGAGCCGTTGCCTAAGGTCACAAAATCCCTGTTTTTCTCCGTTATCAATTCATCCCATTGAATTTTGACCTTGCCTCCGAAAGGGATGTTCACAATCCAGATGCAATTTAGCAGGCTGGTGTAATATCCATTTTGTCTTGGTGAAGTGATTACTATCTCACTCAGTGCCTCTTCTTGGCTGATCACCTCGCCACAATCTAAGAAAAGTCAACGAGAATGAAAGGTTTAATAGTGATACACGAAGTTGAGAATGTGAGAATGTCCGTTCAAGCAACAAAGAAGAAGACGGAACTGCAGACACTTCTGACAAAATCACTGACGTCATTAACAAACGAGAAAACAAAAATAAGACAGCAGGAACACAAAATATGAAAGGAAAAAAACTGTTCGTTCATGTTCATTTAGGCAAAATAAAAGAAAAATACAAAAGAAATGATGAGAAGTGCGCTACTAACTACCATATAGGCCTATAATGTGGTGGAATTCTAAATTCTGTTCGTGTAACATTATTGCCATGATTGCTGTCAGTGGCATATATCTACTGCGTTATGTAGCATTTAGGTCTCAGCGTCTGTATATTACTTATTTACACAGTTTACGTTACACACCGCTTTCAATTGTTTATGTCTCACGGATGTGAAACATTTGCGCGTATTTCCTGAAAGCTTGCGGCTTGGTTTTAGAAATTGCATTAACATTTAGGACATGTCACTGTCAAAATAAGAGACATTCATATTCGTATCCCAAAATTTAACATTTGACCTCTGTAGCAATCGACAGTGAATTGCTTTTGGGTCCATCAATTTTCAAAAGTACTTCAGACTTAAAGTTACTAGCCTTGCAAATGACGAAGCAGTGATACAGTGAAGCGCCCGCCTCGAGGGCAGGCAACTAAGTACGTACGTTTCTACATTTAGGTAGTACGCGTATAAGGTAGCCATATGCACTTTTCATTTTTTGGCCTTCACGGAAGCTCCGGAGGGTCACTTACATTTTTGTTAAAAGCGAGACACACTTATTGAAATGCATAGTTTTGTCGTTTGTGCAGCAAGAAAGGTAGTGCGTATAGTTCAGAGTGCTATACACAAATGAGGTAGCTCGCCAAATTTTATTTCATGTATTGTTTTTCTAACACAATATTTCAGAAGAGTGAATACGGTAACAGAACAAGGGAAAAAAAAACAAGAAAAATGATTGCTCCGGAAGGAACGGAAGGAAGTCCTCCTAAGAAACCGCAGAGGCATAGTGAAAAGAATACTCCCTAAAAGAATACAAAGAGAGACACTAAAAAAAAAGAAATATAGAAATGTAAAACAAAAACAACAACGGCAAAAAAAGAAATATATAAAGAAAAAAGAATCCTAAGCATAAGGCGGATAATCGAGAGTTGGCGNNGGGGGGGGGGGTGTATGCCATGAGAGTCAACTCCAACATAATATCATTCATGAAAATGAGACAACATTTCAAATTATCTGCTTTTCTAATCGTATTACATCATTCAGGAAACGTCATCGAGTTCGATGAGATAACAGCAACAACCAAGGGATGATGAAATCTTCATATATTTACCTTCGTTCAGTGGATGCTCTTCCCCTTTTACGGCTTTATATCCACTTCCTAGAGGATCAAAAAGAAGGAAAAGAGGGAACCACGTTGGCTAATTGTGGTATCTGTATTAAGCGGCAGAAGAGGATGGTCAATTCGGGGTGGCAGACGACAGATATCGGTGTAAGTATGTAAGCTACAAAACCCACCCGAAAAAAAAAAATAAAATGTCACTCCTCCTTTCATGACACTCTTCCTCCTTTCCACTTAGGGAAATCATAGAATTTGAAAAAAAAAGAGAGTAAGGGCTACTGGAAACCTTGAATTTAGTCATTTGAGCAAATTCATTGATTTTACGAGAGATTCAATCAATAAACATATAGTAGGCTAATGACGGGAGGTAGGAATGGGGACGGGGGTCGGGGGTTGTTAAGGACAATATTTTACATAACTTTCTTTAATGTTTCATTTCAGCATCTACTTACATTCTCCTTTTTACATGTTTTTTTCTTTTCAGATATAACATTTAGATGACCACCTCTACAGCTAGGAGCACATACATATTCCCTTCAAACTATTTTTCGGTTGATTAACGGGCATAAATAAAAGGAATATATTTCTGTATCTATAAATACTTTTAAAGTAGGGAGTACTGACCTTTCGACGAGGCCTTCAATCCCTTAAAATATGCAATAGGACTAATGCTTGTTTATACTTCTCTCTTCTTCTTTCTCTCTTTCTGATTATTTCAAAATCTAGTCACGACAGTTTATCCGCAATCACCTCACGTGACCCGTTCTCTGACATTCTCGCCTACTGAAAAGTCTCCGCACCAAATGACGTTTAGCGGAACTACAGTGACAACTAGTGATGGCCAACTCTTTGTTTCTATAATGCAAAATGAGGGTTTCTCTTTCCCATTATAGCAAGAGTGGTGGACACTTTGATCTTACATGTACTTGAAATTAAAGATTGTTTAGCTATTGTGTAGGGAAACTTAAAAAAAAGGCACGATCCAATAGAGGGCGTTATTCCCCACGTCTCAAACAGTGTCTTAAAACTTTGCAAGTACTTGACTCATTTAGTGATTCAAATTAGTTTTCAATCAATGATTGCAGATGGCAATGTAAGCTTTCCGTAGGACCAAAATTACGAAGTTTAATTGACACAATTACCTATGATCAGCAATTTAGGATATACCGATTTCAGTCTACCTTTTGTATGTACGACGTAAAACCTATGCACATCAAGTACACTCAGGTGATCGTAAACGCTAGCTGGTATGAGCTAAAAATCACATCTATCAGTGTAAGACTGAACCTTTACCAATGATACTGTGAAGGGAAGGACAGATTAAGGTATCTTACTTTTGCCAGTTTATTACTGGATGACATACACGGAATACAGCATCGTATATTACTAACCGTAGACACTGGAATCACCGACTAGCACCTTGAATCCCCTTTCGACGAAGTATGAATCTGACGTGAATGACAGCCACGCCGTGTTTTTGTTGGTGTCAAAGGCAACTGGCTCCGGTAATCCATCACCACTGTGCTCCGCAATCACGTAATTGCTCCTGCATGAAAACCAACGAAATCAGTTAGCAAGTTTACAAAATGTACATCACCTCCATTAAATGAAATTCTTTGCACCAGCCCTTGAACCCGTTCCCCCTTCCTGCCCATCGTAATACAACAGCTAGTACTAACCAATCAAAAGCCGGTTCTTCGCCGAAACCTGCGCTGACCACATCTCCTGGTCTCTGCGTCTTGAAATCTTGGAATTCCATGGTGAGCTTGGTGCCGGGTGGGGCCTTAAACCGCCATTCACAGCATTGCTTGATTAGATAAGCGAGATTTGGGTAGTTTGTAGATGCAACCACCACAGAGCCACCGCGAGGAACTACGAAATCCCCTCCGCACCCTTAAAGACGAGGAATTAATATTTTTTTTTAATCATCCTTTCCGTTACTTTTAGCACGGTATATCGGAGGGAGGGGAGACAGTGACGGCGATGAGCAGGATTTCGGTTTAGGACGAGTTTTGAGTAAATCCATTTACAGGGTATGGTATGCATTCCTATCTGCTTGCAGGAAATAGTCGGTTTGGGTGGACTTTGGTGTGACCAGGGCGCTGGACATTATACCTACTTTCCAAACATAGATCTGGACCAAACACGTGACATGTTTAAAGCATAAAGTTAATGTCCATCTTTTCTAACTAATAGGATGTTAAATCTGTATGACGATACCACGGGGGAAAGGATGATTGGATAAAAGGGGGCGGGGGCTGTGGGTGGGTTTGTTTGGTTACATTTGTGTTACTCAGACAGATAATTTACTCCTTTGCCTCTCCTGTAGTCGTAGATGACAAACCTGGAACCTTGTTTTTCTTACAGAGGTGTAACTGGTGAACAATTAGTAACAAATAGTAACTAAGTTGAAAGGGTGACCTTAAAGTGATTGCGTGCGTACGCAAAAAGTAAAAACATTGAAATTCCTTTCCAAAAGTTTGGTAAGGTTTTTAATTACACCATTCAGACAATCTGGAAAATAAATAGTTTTCAGCTGGTTAATTTTTCTTTAATTCACATTCTTCTAACATAACGACAAAAAAGTGTAGAATACGATGATGTAGTGGTTGAAAGTTTTCATTCAAATCAACCGTGTGCTTCTTTGAGCAAGCGAATCGGAAGTATGCTAGTATTAAATATTCAGTTAACAACTCAGGACCACTGACGCAAGGTTGTGTTCAGTTCGTATAGGTTATTTGTAAATACAGTGTTTCCTTTCACCAAATACTACAATTCCCGATACCTACCAAAGAGCGACGACTTGAGTAGTATGTTTTTGATACACTAGCGAGACATGTACTGTTGCATGTTCATTATATTTTTTACTGTTTTTATGCCAATCCCGTTGCTTTTTAAAGTAGTTACTGTCATTTTCATTCATTGAAAGACATAGTCCGTTCATGTGCAACCATGCATGTACATTTAAAAGCAAAGAAAAAGTTAAGATGAAACATAATCTTATCTTTTTGGTTTTTCGGTACACACGCAATCACTTTAATATGAGCACTTTAATATGGAGCGGAGAAAAATAAAATCACAAAGCCCGCTTTTATCCTGCACTCTGAACTATCTGTGGCTTCTGGGCACTGTCTGGGTACCGTTCTCAACAGACCCATGATCTAATTGGTATACCTGATGCTGGTACTTCTGCGGCGGTTATTTTGAACCCTGTCCTTTGGAGAGCTGAGTCTGAATTGAAACGAATCCAGGCATTCTCGCTGCAAACTACAATGGGTTTCCTGGGAATGTTGTTCCCTTCAAGACGAGTAATCCGTCCATCACCGCGGCCTACTTCATTACCGGATCCAATAGTGACCACATCCTGTTGTAAATAATGTCGCAGTGATTAATGTCAACGAACCATGTATTCCAGTACAGCGTCAATCATGAGAAAAAAAAAAGAAACTGCGAGGACCATTATGAATTCCCTAAGCCGGTCAATCTGCTGAAAACACAATATATATACATAAAGCAAGTGGTTATAACATTGTAAGACACTGAAATATTACATGAATGCAAGGAAATTCTAGTTTTCTTCAAGTTGATGTACGATATACATTTTAAGAATCAGAGAGATTATTACAGCTTAAAAGTTGACCGACAAATCAAATAGAATTCTGAGAGGTACTGACGAAAAGATTTCCACTAATCTCAACTGAAATCATAGAAATAGATAAACCAAGATGATGTCATTTAAGGTTATGTGATGCCCAAACTCTGTTATGGAAAAGATCTCATAAAACAGCGCAACACAAACTGTAGGATGATAGGCGTCACGGATCAACTGGGATGTCTCAAAAACGTCTAAACGTTGGAATGCAGTTTTCTATGAATATTATTAGGTCATAAAAAATAGAGGGTTGCATTTACTGTGCTTAGATATCGAACAAATCCTCGGGCCGTACGTGCATTATAGCCGGAAACAAACGCTGAAAACCGCAGAGGTGTTTTGGGACGCCGTCTGTTATTGCTTGACTTCATCTGTTCAGCGTGTGAGAGTAGTTAGCTTGACTTCTTTCTGGTTTATTTATTTATTTTTATGACTGAAACGTGAATAAGTTCCCTTTCCGACCGTCGGATATAGAACACCGTGTATCTAGACAAGGCGTATGATAAAATCCTAGCGGCACCGCATCAGATAAGACCAGTGCAATCATGTTTTTTTTTCTTTTCTTGTTTCTTTATTGGAGTTTGTGAAAATGTTAACTAGCCTCTTGGATTAAAATACATGAAAACTCATCAATCAACTAAAACACTACTTGTGTTTGATTTATTGTTTTTATTCCAAAAATGTTTTAGTCCGCTCCTGTGCCTGGCCGCATGAGAGCTAACTACTGTATACACTATAAACACTGAACAGACTTGTGTAGAACTCAAACGTACCCATAGACATACAACACAGGATATGTTGGTACACGACTCGTGGTAGACATAGCAAATTCTTTCTCGGCAAATAAATTCTTATCCCGCTTTGGTACGTTCCTCACAATTTGAACTGCAGCCTACTTATACCTAACCGAGGATATGTACTCATCTAGTAATCGCGTTTCCCTGTGATCGCCGTCCACCGGAGACTTTGAACACTCTATATAATTATGTACAAATGAATAGTGTTATGTATAAGAGTTCTTTTGTTGTTGAATACCTGACCAGTCGCACTCTCAGTGTTATGTACCAGAATGATTGTTGTTATCGAAGGCATGAGCTGCCGTATTCTCTGTTGTTGATATGCTAATTTAAGTGTTGAAAACGTGTTCACGTGCCTGTATAGTATTGTTCTATATTCACGTTTGGAACCCGGCGTCATGATGGAGCACTCTAAAAACACTTGCTCAAGGTGTGACTCGCTCTCTCTCGTCTCTCGGATGGTGGTGTAAACATGTCTGGGAGCTGATAGTCTTCTCACCTGACCGAACTCTGTCCAACAGCTCCATATCGGAACAAGTACTGAACTCGCCCGTCTAACTATGACTGGTTTCCTCCTTACGGATTCTTCTTGAGTTTATGAACGAACTATCAGCTTTATCTACCCATCGACTACCACATAGTTATCACCTTCATGGTTACACCGAACTACCTCGCCCTGGCCTGACGTGAAGGAAGCCGCATGCATCTCAGCCACCATCTCTGGATAAACGCATAAGAGACTGCCACGGGAGAGCCCAGCTGAATCGGTCCACCGGAGGTACCTCCCGCGCGGTAATTAATTTATTTCGTTTGTAAATACCGGTACACTTTGTTCACTATAAAATGTTATTTTCGTAATGATTTAATTTACCTAAGAAACGAATTATATTACTCGTATTCAAATACTCTTTCTTCTCTTTATTAGTCTGCTTTCCAAAACGTCGCTCACTAAAACTTTATTCTTTGTCACAACGTTTATATCTGGACTTCGTAACAATAGCCACATTTGACGTTACCGTTAATTCATATTAAATACTACGCGTTGGTCTCATAGGATGGTCCAATAGCATCGATCGAACAATGGGAGAAAATAATGGTACCTAGGCTAACTTTCACCCTATCACTAGATTTGCCTACGGCAGAAATAGGATGTCGCTAAGGGAGACCTAAAGTAGGTTGTGTGAATAATTAAAACGAGTGTCCAGAATATGCGAGGGCAGCGATCAGTGAGGGGAGTTAACACTCTTCAGGAAGAGAAGTACTGTAAGTAAATGGATGTTCCTTCAGGGGTAGCGGAACTAAGATTAGGAATAAAAACTTTCCAGCCCCAGTAGACTCTAAACTGGCAGAGTCTGGACTCGTGCTGGGTCCCCCTTTCCCAGTTAGTAAATTCATGGATATTCCTCCTCTAATTTGTATGTCTTTTGAATACTTACCGTGGGATATTCTGTATCTAAACGAAGAACATCTATCCCAATCCGTCTACCGGCTGCTACATGAAACCGCCAATCACACTGAGAGTTCGGATTGTAAGGTTTAGGGTAATTAGGAGAGGTAATCGTGACTGATGTACCGTTTAGGTCGATTACGTCATCATCTCCACATTCTACACAAATTAAGGAACAAGAAAATATGTATGTAAACAAATGTAAAAAAGTAACTCCCAAGCCACACATAAATTTAGGGGAACATTTTTCTGCAGCACCTGACTCCTTATTAGGCTATTTGCATGAATGTTAATAGTAAAATATTCATTTCACTTTAATCCCCTTACACCTCTGCTAGGGTGTCAACTGATTTGGTTGGGTGTTTTCTAAAGGGAGTAAGGGGATGGGGTTAGAAGTGATCTGGATAAAGGATAATAGTGGGATGACCACATGTGGGTCCTATCCTCTCTTTGGCGGATACGGTACGTGATATTAAATCCTAGTTAAAACAATGCCAATTTGTAAAACATTTCCCGTGGGTCCACAGAGGTAGGATTATATCATAGTTAACATATAGCTAATTCACAAGAAGACGTATACCGGACTGTGCACCAGTATACATACCTACATCATTACACCAGTTCTACATCAGAATGTGTTAATTTTAACACTTTTTGGTTTGAATATTCATAATCTTGTATAATATTTGAAGGTAATAGCTGTAAGCATCAACGTACCATCATCGATGACCGGTTCTTCCGGTTCAAAAATTTCTGTCTTGTCATCTGATAAATGAAGAAAAAAAAAGACGATTAACCAGCAAAAAAAAAGGATAATCGAAGAAAAATATTATTTTCATTTCCGGAGAAGATTGCAAAGTTGAACCAGACCAAATCCTTTCCACTCACATTATACATATGCGCAAATAAAGCCTGCGAATTCAGTTTGGTACACCAACAATTGTGTTGCTTCTAATCTGCATCCAAATGGGAACTACGATGGATAACTGAGTTTGAAGTGATTTGTGTCAAACTGTTCCTGTTCGTTGCCAAGGAAAGTGCCATCCAGCAGTAAAAGTATATATATATATAAGCCACTTGACATATATATATATAAGTTTAGTATGACGTCACATAGCCACTGATTGCAAGAATGTTAATGAATTTGTCTTGTTTTCTTTACCTATAATTTCGGTAAGTCCGTATGCACTTGTACATATTTTAAGTGGAATTCCTGAGGTGTATCATACAATAATCAAATCATTGGTGCTCTGATTTGAATTTGTGCATGCGTAACTGTTAAAAATATTTTGGCAATGAAGTGTAATGAAAAGCAGAGCTTTTCAATCACATGTGGTACGGTAATGTCATCACAATCTCAAAAATGGCAGCTTCCTGATAATTTCTTTTTTATGAACTGCCAGTTTCCAAAATAATATTTTCAAGTATCTAGTGAAGACATACAGCAAAATATATACCCAAGAGTAAAGACAAATTTTGTGATATCGAGGGCGCTCGTCCACTGATAAACATATTCGTAACTGTAACTGCACATAAGAAAACTTGTGGCCAATAGTGAGATAGTTTAAAGCTGGAAATACACATCAAAAATTTTGTAAACAGGGCTGTCAGTGGTCTGTACGACCGGTACAAGCGGCACGAAGTTAACATGTATAACGAATTATTAACAAGACCAGAAAAATTGAGGATTCTCATAAAAATGTCATGTTTTAAGTATGAAATTAAACGCTTAGTGTGTACCATACACATTTTTTTATTTTGTGTCAAACACAGTGCCATCTAAAATTGCAGAACACTGAAATTCTGGGAAAGAACAAGAGATCTACCCCCTCTATCGTCCTTAGATCTAGGTCAATGTGTAACTTAGTACACATAAACACCGAGGCATCAATCTTTTTGGACACTAAGATTCTTACCCAAATGACGTGAAATTTACCAAAGATTCTCTGGGTCTGAGTAAAAGAAAAGAAATCCATAGTAATTGTACTCACTTCAAGTGCAAGAAATGTGGAAACATTTTACGCTACGCTCTCCGCCTCTTTCCCCTTCCCCTAACCCTCCCATTCCCCTCCTCTCGTGAAAGCGTTTGTGAGAAGGTTGCCGGAGGAAGTGTCGACACATGCCTTATATGTAAATTATCAGAAAAAGAATATGCAAAGGGAACCGATTTGTCGACAAGAGAGTCTTGGCAATCGTGTGACAAATTTGATCAACGTTGAAAAGGAACAGTGAGTAACAGATGACAGTCTCTAGCCAATTATAAGACTCACCTTCCTTGGGAATCCTGACCCCAACTTTGAATCCCCTTTCGTTGTCGTAGGCATCTGCGACGAATGTTATAAATATCTCGTTGTGCGGGATTACAAATTCGGCCGGCTCAGGGAGGGAGGATCCCGAAAATTTATTTAAGATAAGCTGTGAGCGATCATTGGTCAAATAATCTAGACCCCTGCCGACGTTCACGTAGTCGTAATTTTCCTCCGTCATAAAATCCTTGAAAGAAACCTTGATAGGTGATCCTTCTGGAGCGGTTATACGCCAGAAACAGAAAACGTCGTTGCTGTAGTCACTGTTATAATTAGGCGACGTAATCTTCACTTCCGTTGCACCCTTCCTTAATTTGATATCAGAACCACACCCTGTCACAAAAAAATGTTGAGGTTCCGAAAAAATGATAAGAGTGATCTCAAAACGGAGAATGAAATATAGCATTAGATGACTGGGAGTTTGCTGAAAGGGTTCATTTCAGTTTTTTTCTTGAGGCCTGTCCCTGGTGCGTTTCCGATCTTTTGTTGAAGCATATAAGCTTTGAGGGATAGATTACAACGAGCAACAATGTAAACTATATGGCTGTTCAAATCATTTGAGGATAATAATTGTAACATCACTTTCATGGTTCACTTTCCTTCTTTGTCTGCGTCTACTTGCCATCGAAAACATCCTCCTGAAAACAAGTATGTTAATCGAACAATGGACCCTCAGTTAGTGATAAGCACTGAGACCGACGTCATATTATGCGCAGCCTCAATTGTGTAAATCGAACAATGGACTCTTGGTAATGCACGTTGTGACGTCATATTACATGCAGGACCCACAATGTCGGATCAATCACCCACCATTCCAGTTGCAGACGATAGTAAGTGTGTACTTAGTTGACCTATAACTATTTGAAAGAGATGACCCTCGGCACCTCTCCAAGTCAGGTAACTGACAAGCAATCTGAAATTGTGACTGGTTGCTTAGTTACCATATCACAGCAAGGGTCAACACAAAGTCTACAAATTTACGTTAAAAGTTTCGACTTTTCACTTTCCGCCAATTTTGGTTGAACATAGGAATCTTTTCATTTCGTACATTAGTTTGCAAAGTTTTGGGCTATTGGTCAAGAAAAGCCAGCTCATACAGTGCCCCTGCGACACTTACGTCCCCCTCTGCAAAGGGGAAAAACGAACAAACGGAATAAAAGTAAACAGATAAACAAAGACTACTTTGATAAAGAATAAAAGAAAGAAGAAAGAAACGCTGTTTGTAGGTCAAATGAAGTATTACTGAAAGGATGGAAGTCTTTCAGGCGGCAGTAGTCCACTTTTTCCTCCCCACGGCAAAAGTCAACCCAAGGTATTCCATATTCCTGAATGGTTTCCTCCAGGCATGCGTCGAAACGGTCGGCACCACAAAACTGATAAAACACACAAAAAAAAAATATTCTGAAACAACACAAATTTTATTATAGTGTACGGTCTCAGGTAGTATAAACACAAAAAATAAAAAAAGGACACGAAAGCCGATTTTACAATAATATCTGTAGGCTTCTACCAGGCACTTCGTATCGATGCTAACAACGACAATGTCAAATTTACCATAACACGTAAAATCACTATTTGAATTCGTATTGTTAATTTAACAAGTTATCAAAATAAGCAATGTACCGTAATCATCAGGATAACTGAATTTAGTGATGATTAGTATTGATGGTGTCATGATACGAGTTTCGTGGTTAAGAAGGGTTTGGGGGTGGTGAGAAGTTACTGGCCACAGTGATCAGAGTTTATATTTGAAATGCCCTTAAGAATATGATGTTGATCAGACCTATAGAAGTTTCAAATAACTATTCCGGGAGTGCTCACAAATGCATATTAATAGTCGTTTAAGCTTGTTCTATTACTTGAACTTCATACCTTATTAGCCAATCATTATAACCTACTTCAATGGCAGTAGCTGGCTAACTGTCTACCTAGTGGTATCGGAAAGGCAATTACAGCCAGTAAGTTGTTTCCACGACAACAAAGGTCGTGCACAGATCATTGTACTTTCTATTACGGTTAAGTTGGCACTCTTTTTCCTACTGCTGCCTTTCTTTTTTTAATCCATTTGATGTCTTGTGGGTGTGAGATACTGTGTTAACAGTCTGTAGATATTTGATTCATTCAACAAGGGTTGCACTGTTGATTGGGGTCAATCGCCCAATTTATGTGATGTCAATAGTATTTCGTTATCTAACTATCGTTGGAAAGGTATTCAGATATTCTGCTGCACAACAGTAACAAAACGAAAGATACGTCATGAAAACATATTAGGGTAAACTTGTACGGCATTTTTCATTGGCCTATTTGTAAGAACGATACCTTTAACATGATCATGTAGCCTGCACGTACGGATAACTACTCATACGCACCAGTTGAATGGAGAGGACTTCGTGAAAATATAGACGTCTAGGTTTAGTTCAAATTAAGAAAGGTGTAGTAAAGTAGCCCATAGTTGTTATTTAATTTGAAGTAACATGATAAACACACATCCCTATTTCCAAGTTTTTTCATGCTAGGTAAACGAGTTAAGAACATATCAGCCGAACAACTTGCTCTTATTAGTTTCAGCTCGAAGCTGCAAAGCTCTATTTCTTATTTTATTTCGCGCTCCACTGGCTAGAAATAAAATCGAAATTGATTTAGTTGTTACTTTTCAATGTCACGTAAGTATATGTTGTGCTTTAATTAGTTCCAATAATGTTTTGCAGTTCCTCTTAAATTTTAAAAACTCCTTATAGGCGATCGGGTAGTATATCCCCAAGTTCCGATATTTGTTAGATAAAAGTATGCATATTTTACGATGTTTCTCCGATGTTAGTTACCTGTCTGCCGTCACAGATCTCTTCCCAAGATGCGCAGGTGGGGTTTTCCGACTCCTCTTCGCCAGGGCAAACAACACCGGATAGTTGATCGTCGTTGCAAACTGGAGAATAAAAATTAAACAAACATATTCAGGCAAGTGTATGTAGAAATAAGCATAGAGTTTGGGCCAGTAGTGAAAAGCATAGCATTAATAAGTAAAGGTGATCATAATTGAAGCCTATAGTGTTAATTATCCTTACCGAAGTACATTAACGTTACAAGTACAGCTATCTTCAGAAAGTATTGCGTAAGAGTAAAGAAAGTAAGAGCTTTGATGAGTTATTCAGTTTGTCAAAATGCAAAATGTCATATTTCATAATTTTGTCAAATTGGGGGATTTTGACAAGTTTATTAAAGTCGAAGATTTCAGATTTTTGTCAGTTTGATAAGTTAATTTAAGTCGTCAAACTGTTAATTTTTCAAAAATTGTCATTTTGCCCAGACGTTTCTACTTTCTTTCGCATGTCCTTTCTGTCCTTCAGTACACATTGGATTGAGCGCAAGACATTATTGGTGGCGCTAAACAGGAAAGGTACCAACAGGAAAGTAGTATGGAAGTTTAATAACAGACAATTAAAAACGTTTAAGGTGTTACAAAACAGCTCATACCACTCATTGTGACAGTTATGTCACACTGATCAAAAAGATGAATGGGAGGGGGAGGAGGAATGTAGGGGTGCGGAGCTTGTCATGTACCATAATAGTATTGGACGACTCCGACAGCTTGGTGCGGTCGAGCTCGTGACCTGAATATAGTCTCTGAAACCACTTGCGAAATCTACTTGGTATACTGGTTTCAATGGCGTCATAACAGTCACCTACATATATTACGTTGAATTGTGGCAGGGATTAACGTGCAGAAAATGCAGGCAGTGTTAATTGGTAGTTTAGAATTGGACTTCTCTATTAAGAATATAATCAACTTGTCAGATGTAGTATAGGCGTAATTGGGAAACAAGAAATATATATCTACTACGCTGTTCTACATATAAATACTGTAATTAATATAACTCACACAAGAACATCACTTCAAACTTTGTAGCTAATAAAAACATGTCTTCATGAATGTTTCTTTTACAGAATTAAAGGAGAGGAAAGGGATCTATGGAGCAAGGAACACAAAAAATAAATACATTTTGATGGATATCGCACTCACATTGGATGTTGAGAATTTGTGCGACCGAATCAAGGGTGCCTCTTCGGATTTCGAAATCTAACAAGGATGGTAATCCACCTATTTGTCTCTTAGTTCTGCTTTCCTCGTTCTCGACCTGCAGTGATTGAAATAAAGGAGATGACAAGGTTTTATCAATTTAGACTGTAAGGTACAATTTGCTAAATTCAACTCTCCGTTTTGTATGAACGGTCAAGGAAGTTTGATAATGCTAAATTGCAGGGTAAAAACGCCAGATTATCATTCTCAAATCTGGATTTTCACACTGTTTTCACTGATACTGAATACCTTTGCGGCAAGTGTATAAGTCAACAGTCAACAGTGTAATTTTCATTCATCTAGTTTCTCAAACCTGAAATCTGTTACGATAAATTATTCAATGTTACATCTAGCAGCAATGATTGATTCCGTCAGCACCTGTAAAATAAATGTCTAGTAGTGACAAATAGAAACTCTTAATTAATATAGGGTGTCAATTTCTTACAGTCCTGCTTATGCGGTATGCAGCTAAACGTAGTTCCGACTTTGCTGATAAAGAAAAGCTGAAAACAAAGGTAGTTAGAGAAGTCTGCCTTATAGGTACATTGACTATAGCTGTTTTAATAAAGAAGTTATTCCGCGAATCAATGTTTTTGACCTATAGAGATCTTGGTCAGTGAAATGAAAAATAATTGTGGTTTTGAGTGATATGCATGAAAGATATGCAACATACTGATACTTGTTTACCACCCATTTATTCATTCGACCACAGTTGACCACTGTTGTAGCAGAGTGGATAACGGCAATGGGGCAATGAAGGTTAGCGACTGCAGGGAGGTTCACGGTTCGATCACCAGCCGGGATGGGTTTTTATTGAAGAACAATCTAAGACTAAATCATTTGATCCGACGTTTGTGGAAAGAAGACAAATCTGATCTTAAGTTGTTGAATTGGTAAGTGGTGTAATTAAACGTTGTCAAATGACTGTCCGGACATTGCTTTTATTTCACCTTTCCCCACAAAGTTTATCACTCCATAATCCAGGTTTAACACAGATTTATCCGTCGGTAGTGTTTAATACTCCTAGAAACTAGGGCGTCCGTGGATTTTCCATCATTGTCCAGTGTCACAGTTTAGTTCGAATCATGGAATTACTTCGAAAATCTCCACAACTTGCACCTTTGCAGGTAGTGGAATTTACAATCCAGTAATTTTTTGCTTGGCAATCAAATCAAACCGGATCCTCTACTTGATTTTACTGTGCCTGAGAAACAATTTGACCAGCTGTGGGGTGTTTCCTTTTTGTAAGAAACACCCCACAAATGGTAAAGAAACCCGGATATATGCTCTTGACAACGTAAGCATACACCATTACATGTTGTTGATTTGGAAGCCGCAGTATTCCAAAGTTTGCTTGACATTCAATTCGTACCCTTCATTGCCATGCGTTCAGCAGGCACGATTCAAGCATGAAATCATGATGTCCATGGGTCATTCACAATGTCTGGTTTTTATGACTGTACGCTTACAAGATGCACCTTTACTGTACGAATATTCGAGGACCAATGTGTAGTCGCTTATAAGTGTAAAATACATTGTTTCGTTCTAGACGAAATGTTACCGTGACGTTTTCAGCAAAGATTATTTATGAGGAGTAGGACGTGTTAAGATAGTTTGAATCTGCCAAAGCGCAGACTTAAGACTAGCCTATAGGTTAGCTTCAATGCAAGTGGGGCATGTATGTATATCATCAGTCTACAGCTGTATGCACCAAATCCTAAAGTCATTCCTACTTCGGCGTTTTTATTTTACGAAAAGTCAAAGTATATTTGATTGGAACATGATTTGTCTTTTGTTTTTCTTTTTTACAAAGTCAATGTCGACACTTTACAAAATCCTGGATTCTAAAGGCAAAATGACATAAATTTTTAGTCTAGGCGCTACAAGCTTAGAAAAGGCCTCTTTGTTAATAAAGGTTTTCAGTTTTGACATCTGTGTCTCACATATGCGATTGTACAGTTGTATACACAACTAAAAACGTGAGGAAGAAAAGACCAAAAAACCTAGTTTGAGCTGTATAGAAAAGCACATCTTTTAAGATCAGTTTGTGAAAGAACAGTGTAAGATAGTTATGCAAGAATGTGAAAAGTCTCAAGTAGTTGCACAAGAAAGTCTCCAAGCTAATAAAAATGGCTTGAGACGAAGACAATAACATGCTGGATGGTTCCTTTAAAGCAGTGTACATCAAGGAGAGGTTGGATATGGTCAAATGGTAATGCTTGTCACCTTCTGTGCCACAGTGTTCGGGTATTTATTCTGCCGTCAATGCCGAAAAAATGAATTAACAAGTGCTACATATAATATCAACCTCCTTATATAATGTTTTCCCAGATGTAAAAGTTGCAGTGGTATCAGGTATCTACGCAGTGTGCCCTTGTTTCTTCTTGAGGTGATAATATGTAATCAGGCAGAGGATGAGAATGTAACAGATTTTTAGAAGGGAGTTCCATCGTATAAACCATTCACTAGAGTGGGATGGAAATATATGAAATACTTAATTTTTAAGACGTTTTTTACTTCACAGTTTTTGGCTGATTCAGAAAACATCGCACCAAAACTTCGGCTATGCTACTAGGCCAGGTTAGCACTGTACATCTTTTAGACGACGCGTGCTTTTGTGATCATTTGAAAAAAAAAAAACTGTTAAGTCGTTCAGAAAACCAACTCTCCATGATACAAGTTTCACCTGTACCATCTACATGTTTTGTGAAGAAAAAAAAAACATGGAAGAAAAATAGGGGTACAAAATTGAAAGTCTCTTTTTATTCACTTTATACACCTTTTAAAAGGAATTTGCATTTACAGTATAGAACTTCTATGATCACCCATCATGCAATGTACCAGGTAAGTTAATATCTCAGACGGTTTTGAATCTGTTAACGATGGTTTGGATGTACTTGAAAATAACATAATGATCTATATTGCCTCTTCTCAGGAGAATTCTGGCACAACTCAATTCATGAAACAACATTTTATGTCTCATACATAAGCAGGACAATGATGCACACGTACGCTCGAATGGATTTTGTGGTATTTGGCGGTATTCCGAAGCAGGTGTATTCATTCCTCTAAGTAAAAGAAAGTGTCTTGGCAGAAACGTATCGTCATAAAAAAGATCCATAACGTTTACTAATGATATAATATTACTATATCTCTTTAGGGGGTTCTGAGGTCCACAATTCCAACTGGGTGGATGTTTTTTTTCTAACTGAAGTGTTCTGAGCGGCGACAGTTTCGGACACTATAAATACATTCTCAGTGGCTGACAAGAATTTTACAAAAGTGGGGCCGCTCCCGGTTCCTCAATCGATGGCCCTTGTTGAAAGATCAGATGAATGGAGGCAGAACTCTGTACCGTTCTTAGGAGTGCGTTAAGACTACACACACAGGGTCTGCTGCTGGAATAGAGATGAAAGTGATGCTTTGTAAGAATGTAACAACTAAACCCGTCCCTAAACTGTCAGTGGCAATATACATGCGTGCCACTCGCTACTACAACATGAGTCACACGTACCAGAAAACCGTGAAGACCTGGTAGAATTTGACGTTCTACTGTCTCAGTACTTTCAAGCTCATCCAAGCTTACAGTAATGAATACGTCAGGTGCTTCGAATGTTTTTTTTTTTTTTGGAAGTGATGGGCGTAGGGCCCAGACAAAAAAGAGCAAAGCACTTCGTCTCATCACGTCATGTGATGTCATGGCACTTCTACCCAATGGAATTGAGTGAGCATATGTTATTTCAATAATTGCTCTATCCGATGATCACCAATAAGCTGTACCACGTGTTCGCTTGACATCCGAACATCATTTATTCCCTCCCTTCCAGAACATAATAGTTTGTTATCTCTTGTGTGAGACCAGATCAGTATGACACGACGGAAACGGATTAAACCACGGGGTCTAATGTCAGTAGCTGAAATACAGGAAACAATGTTTGAAAGGGTAAACGTGATATGCATACCAAATAATACGGAAGTAGTTAAAAAGAGTTCCCAAATGCCATGAGCTGATCAGCTTTCAGATATGGATGATTCATCCGTTATGGCATTCTAACTTTAACCATTGCTTAAAAGTTTAAAGGTGAATATGATACTATTGTAGCACTAATACGGCAGCTCAGTTCATAACCTGACCAACAACTTTTCTTCAAAATCTGTTTGACTTATTTATAATAATTCGACAGCAACATGTGCAGTGTTAGAATTGAATAGATGTTGTAAATTCGGGGAGCTACAGAGTTTAATGTATCGAGTGATTCCGTAAAATCGAGAAAGTCATAAAAGAGGGTAAGCAACCACAGCCCCCCC
>VJOZ01023236.1:0-13275 GCA_009801055.1 Stichopus horrens | reverse complement strand
CATAGATGCAGGTGAGCGGAAAACAGCTCTGAATTCATTCCTGAGTGTTTCTGACTCTCAGTTTTTTTTTTCTGGCTCTCATTTTTGTGATACCACCTTTTCTTACAAAGTAAAATGCTCTTTGGTAAATTAGTCACTATTATTAAAAAATGTATCATAGTGGTCACTTACTTCTGAGATCCCTGCTTCCTGATGCCTCGACTCTGAGATTGCCCCCTAGAGCTCTGGCCAACACTAGACGCCCTCCAAGGATGGTGCAATGAATGCTGGGAAGTTATAGGTATGACTGGAGTCAGGTGGCTGGCAGGAGGATACTGGGGACGCTAAACAGACGAAAGAAATTGAAAATTAAACTTCAGTACATTAATGAGATAAAACATTAAAAAAAGGCTTATACAAGCAGATGGGGAAAGGACACAGCTTCACCCAGCAAAAGGACAGGTGGATAAAGTATCTTACTACAAAACATTCAAACACTTATTCATCCATTCATTTATTCATTCTAGCAGTCATTTATTTTTTTTTTGTCCTCTGTTCATTTGACAAATTTATTTATTCATTCATATATTAATTGATTGATCCCTTGTATTGACTGATTGATTGAATGGTCCCTTGTTTTCACTTCAATTACATTCCATTCACATTCATTTTACATTTCAGGGCACAAAATACATTCAACAGTATGTAAAGACATCTTCAATTTTCCATGTGCACAAAGAGAATTCAGATTACCCTGTGGTAGTAATGTCTCCCATGTGTCAATAATGACGTGAAATACCTAGGACAGTGTTCTGCAAAGATTCTCAAGAGGAGCGGCATCAATGCACGAAGCACAAGCGCAATCATTAAGTGATCACCGAGCAAGGGGTTTCACACAAGAGGCTCGACTTCATCACCAGAAGTTTTTGATACCTGAGATGCTAAATGACACAAAATGATGCTACTTAGAGACAATTGCTTGCTCTATTTGAAATGGCAGTAGCTTATTGTCAAAATATTCCACAGAGCAGAGGTTTTGCGAGGGGTGACTTTTTCGGGAGGTGGTCAGTTTCAGGTCTGTAATTTTTACTCTGGTGCTGGTCGTCTCCCTCGAACCACTCCATGAAGAATACTGCTACATGTAGTACTTACATGTATGTAAGTATGTACCAAGGATAAGCACACACAAATACTGAAATACTTTACCTCTAGGGACTGATCACAAAATGTTCCTTCACCAGCATCCATGTGAAAAAGAGCAGGACTCTGGTTGCTGATGAATCTTGAATCATCCGAACTTCTCCATGGTAACGGCGCAGCGGATACAAATTGCCGTCTGAAGGAAATAACAATACAGTGAGTCACTCAACATTTTTAAGATGAGTACTGACGACTGTCATAAAAGTGCTTGCTAAGATGTAAGTACTGAAGTAATTTATCTAGCTTTAAGTGTGGTGGTGAAGAAATAGACTTAGATTCAATATTAATGGTGGAGCTACTAAATGCGGTTTTCTGAAACACTGTGACAAAGAAATAAGGTTATATCTATATTTAAAGGCAAAGAGACTGGACACAGGTAGCTATGAAGTGAACAACTAGCTACTCAAATCTGAGTTTTCAGCTGGCTTTTTCTCAACGCAATAGCAAGTGATCTCCGAAGGAATGTCAACACTGTTTCACAGTTTTTTCCCAAGAAACTACTTCAATGCCATGTTATGAAAGTTACACCATCTTGAACTAACCTGTGCACCAGAAACACCACTGGAGGTACATCCCACTTTGTGTATATCCTTTAATATCTTAGCTTACATTTCCAGAAGTAATCTTTCAAGAATAGTGTATGCAGATAATTCCTACCAGATTCAAAAGTAGGGTGGGGGGTGGAGGTCATGAATTAATGGATAGAAGGACTAACTGACCTCCAATCTGTAAGAGGCTGTGTGTCTGGAATGACAGGCTGATGTGCCACTGCTCCTTGTTGCCACGGGGCTAATAATACTTGACCACGAGCTGTTGTCCAAGAATGAACAGGACCACTCTGTGAATAGAATCATTCAAGGATACAGAACCCTTCTCTCACTTCTATAAAGCAGATACCTTAACTCAGGTTGAACAATCATTACAACAGAAGATGAAGTCGGTCCATTAAGGTAGGCATAAGTGCGTACATGTTTGGCAATCAGTACTAGAGTGTGTGAAAGATAACCGCTATGTAGTTAATCTGAGACAATTTACCACAATTTAACAATTTAGTGGAGATGGTCAAACTTGTACTGACATGATCCTCATACCACCCTTGTTAAATCAAGAATTCGTGAAATAACAATAATTTCATCAATTAATCAATATTAAGCACACTTCCTCTAATTGCTCTGCAGGAAAAAAACTGGACAATCTGAATAAACATCATCAGACCTGTCCATGAGTAGCCTGCCATTTACAGTCTTTCTCATCTATCTTCTTCATTAGTTTTGACATGTTAATGTCGGACTAGGTCGACCATTAATTTAATTAATTTGTTGTATAATCCAACGACATTAGAAATCATTGACAAATGCAAACTCTTGAAGACTAACATATTTGTAATTAATTAGTATTGAATAACTCCCTTGGTCGGTTTTCTGAAGTAACAAGTTGGAAGGACGTAACACAGATCAAGAATTGAAGCGTTGTGCTTACCTGAAGAAACACAGTTTGATTCTGAGCAGACCGTGCTGCCCATCCCCGCTGACTCCCAGCTCCTCCTGTGGTCATAGACAGAGCGATGGGTTGAATGGAAGGCGCCGTGGCACCATTGGGTCCAGATGGCGCTGCAACATGGGCCATCATGGGTGGATTAGGACATCCCGAACTCTACAAAGATGCACATTAATCAATGAAAGAGATTAGAATCACAAAGTATGATGGCTTTGATGCATCCATACAGTACATGTGTAGCACATGCTCTCTAAGAAGACACAGAGCCCCTACCCATAGATCAATAACTCCACCTTCTCATGTCCCATCCCCCCACCATCAGTGTATACAAGAGAATATGTCACATGTAATACCCCCCAGAAGAGGGTTCTAATAGGATTCCAATGAACTTTTAAGTAACCAAGGCAACACAACTACTTATGCCAACATTGTGGTCAATTGTAGTTTTCTTTTTCCCTATCATACATTTGGCCAACCTCCACCTTTGGATTGTGTACCCTGCCTTTAGCATGGAGTGAAATCAATGAGTTCTTAACCCCATTATACTCCCACATACTTCTGGTAATGCATTCACTGTATGGCTGTCAGGCAGGTGTGTACACCAAGGTATACTTATTAGCTGAAAGGAGGTGAACAACAAAAGCATGAACTAAAGCCTCAGTCAATTTAAACCTGTGTGTTT
Source organism: Stichopus horrens (assembly GCA_009801055.1). NCBI lineage: Eukaryota > Metazoa > Echinodermata > Holothuroidea > Aspidochirotida > Stichopodidae > Stichopus > Stichopus horrens. The sequence goes on along the minus strand of VJOZ01023236.1, from coordinate 9,917 downwards.
TGAAATTCAATGAAACTATGTCAATTCCTGTAGAAGCACCACAGTGTATGTGCAGCCTACATTCAACAATACCATACATGACACTACGACTGGTAACTTCATGTGCATGTGTGTTACTTATCATGTGTATGCATCAGCTCATATATGCACAATAGACACAATAGTCAATGCCAGGGAGTGGAACATTATCAGTTGTTCAGTGTCCTCACTATGATAGCATTTACACAATCCTTATCGCAACTAATCTAGACTTGTATATTTAGGGACTTCTTTACAGATATGTCGTGATCAAATTTCCTTCACATAACTTTCTGCACTCAATAACTGAAGAAAGAAATCCAGTCAAACAGACTTAGGTATGACAACATTGAAGATGTACGGATCTGTAGAGGCACTGACTACTCTGTACCTTCTGGTATAGGAGATTGAATGCAATCATCCGGCCATACTGACTGTTGTAACAGTACACTTGGGATGGATTTATTATGAATATTCAATAGTGGGATCCAAAATGCACTGTACTCAGAAGAATCATTAAATACCAACACTAATACATGTATTTGAATACGTACATTCTTCCAAACCCTCAAGCACAAGAATTTATCCAAATACCAAACACCATTAAGCAATCATTCAATCATGAATATTCAATAGAAGGATCCAACTAATACTATACTCACTCAAAAAAGGAAACATGTATTTTACTTGTTTCAATGTTTTGTGTCAACTTATTGTACACTGTCATTCAAATCACTATGGGTACTGAATATTGAACATACTAATCCAGCCATATTGAAAAGTAATCAGCAATCTATGCATTAACATTCAAATCCAGTACTTAATTAATTACTCATACATATCCATATCAATGTTTCCATTTAAATGAGTGCATTCTTTCAAATGGGTTCTGAATATTTATGTTAATGCAGCCATTCTAAATGTTATTCACCAATAGCTTACTTCAGAATGAAACACCACATATCCATATCAATGTTTGCATTTGATCATGTGCTTTCTTTCAAATGGGTACCAGAATATTTAGAATAATACCGCCATACTCTATGTTATTCAGCAACACAAATAACTTAATATACAAACCCACTAAAATTAATCCAAACATATTAGTATTTAGAAATTATAAATATACGAAACCACCTACTTACACAGAGCAAACATCACTCACCTGTGTAAATACTTATGTCTGTAGATACATTGTGCTTTCCCTCAAACCCCATTTCAAAATATAATACAATATTGGATCCATCGTGAAACAGTGCTACAGGTGCGTCACTTATGAATATTCAACAAATAGATCCATGTTCACAGACTGAGCCCAAGTACCACTCACCTGTCTGAATACTTGTGGTTGGATGTGTAAACCTTGCCGTGAAGCAGGGTGGTTAACCATGGTGACACCGTTTTCCATTTGAAGAGGGTATACATGAACAGACTGGACAAAATAAACAGAAACAAACATTTTGGTTATCCATCAGCAACAGAAGGCAAAAAAATAGCTTTCCATGAATAGACTTTCACCCAATATCCCCAAGGTCACTAAATGTTTTCAGAACTGAAAAGAAGATTATATTTCAACTGTTACAGAAATATTAGAACCCACAAATATTGTTTACTATTTCTGGCAGTATTTTCCAAGAACTGCTCACTTGCTTTAAAGGTAATACTACATAAAATTGCTTTATGAGGCCAGTAACCAAACAGGAACCCAAATTTGCTTTTTAAACAAAATACACTGCTTCATTATTCAATGTTGCCTCTAAGGTTCCATTCAATAAACAAGGCAATTAGTTTGAACAGCCAAGGTACGCTTTTTCCTTTGTATCTTTCAAACTCCTCCTTACACCACAGATATCATAAAACCCTCATCATCATCATTTTGGTATGCATACTACCAGCTATACTTCAAAGTTACTTTCCGGAATTTTATTTCTTTCTTTTTCACATAATGCACAGAAAGTTTGAACATCAACTTTTAACATGATCAGCCTTATCATGATGTGACATTGCATTAGTATTTGTCTAAAACTTACCAAGAAAACCTTAAACCTTATGGCTTTGAATAATTGATTCCTTGACAAAGGCAGGCAAGGAATCTATGCGATGGTGATAATGTGTGTGTGTGTAGTATGCACACAATTCAACCTCAACTAGATTCAACCTCAAGTAGAGTGACCTGGTAACCTCAAAGACATACACCTATAATTTGTTCTAAACTAGCATCCCCTACCCAAGAAACACCAATACCCCCCTCCCTCCATTCCCCCTTACCATCCCTCTTCTCTGAATGTCTCACCATACTATGCAGGACAGACAAGTGAGGTGGGGTGGTAAATTTAAATCTAGCAGCCATAATTTTCCTTACCTGTTGGAATGGATCCTGCCTGGGATAATGGGCAGCTGCTGCGGCAGCAGCGGCCGCAGCTGCTGCAGCAGCTTGAGGGGGTTGGTTTGAGGCACTATCTGACATTCTTTGGGCGATCTGCGGAGGTTGGTAAGGGATGTATGGTCCAGGCTGGAGGTGATACTGCAAGAAAGGGAAGTCAGGGCCTTGTGCACGGACGGATGAAGTAAGGGTTTGTGCAGGAACCTACGATCAAGCAAAATTCCCCTCACAATTTTATTCAAATTGGGGACAATATCCACCTTGAATGATTTCACTCCATACTTATTTGACCATGAACTGCATGTTAATTTCACAAATACCTCACAGAGACTGTTGGTGAATACTTTGGAAATTTCTCTTATCTTTGATCTGAAACAGAGCTACGCACATCTTGGTAAGTGACGAACTGGAACAATTACAATGCAAAGGCTACTTATGGTAAATTTCAGGCTTCCATAAGGAGCAAAGAAGGGCAAGGTAGAGCTTGCTCTAAAATTAAAATGTAACATACAAATATAGAAATTAAATGTTGGGGGTTAGCATGTAGCAGGCAACACAAGACAGACGAAAGACCTCTCTAATCAGAAAAATCATTTTGATGTATCTTTGTTATTTTAAATGTTCAAAGATGATAGCTATATATGAACATTTTACATATTTTTCTATGGACTCATCATAGATAGCTCATGAGTAACAAGCTGATATACAAAATAAAGTCATTTCTGTGGGGGGCCAACAATTTTCTCAACTTTTTTCAGCTAGATAACTCTTTTGATTAACATTTCATCCTGTTTGTCACTGACTGGACATTTTGGTTTGCATTTTTGAACTTCATCAACTTCATCCTCTATTCATGGTTCATCGAAAGGAAGACTGTAAACAGACATTATCCTCCTTAACCATCTCATTAATTACTACTTTGCACAGTGGAAGCTGCAACCAGATATGATTCCTGCATCCAACCAAAAGATCAAAATGACACCTTTCAACATACCTTAAAGATTAATATCTAACTTTGTCATTAATTCATTCTACAACTTGCTCAGCTGGGGATTAACTTTGTCAGATGCTTTCAGTGATCCATAAACTCTCTAAGCCTCATTCAAAACATACAAAGGCCTATCCAACAGAATGTGAACCAATCAAATCATCCATATTGTTTTACGAGAACTGTGAAAAATGGAAAAGGACGCTACCCCATGTTAATCAACAGCCGATAGAAGAATCTATTACTGTACATTGACATGGATAAGAGTGATTTTAATGTGAATCCTTTGTGCCATATATTTAGAATAAATGTTATTTTTTCTCAATTCCAGTTGTTTTTGCCTAAAAACCACCTTTTTAGAGTTTGTTTGAGATTCTAAGAGAGAAAGAGCGAGAGATTTTACAACAGCTTAATTTCTCAAAAGTCTGCTAGGAGCATATCCCAAACGTCAAACAGCGGTCTCAGAAGAAACAATTGGAAACTGACAATAATGTTAAAATAGAGACTACTTGATAATCTGCTGTCTTCATGTCTTCATCAACTAAACATCAACAATTTCAATATGAATGCAAATTAAAGGCTGAGCTGCTGCTCTCGGTACCACCTGGTTCAATAAATAAATATCAGAGATGATAGCTACATACCAGTGAAAAGCAAGGTCCGCTTACCTGGTTATGAAGGGCAGCATTAAGCTGGTTGTTTAATGTGATATTTAAGTTACTAGGGGCAGCTGCTTGGGTCATTACTCCAGCAAAATTTGCTGGTACTGTAGTTAAGTTTGCATTCTCATAGATCTGGGCTGGTCTCTTGCATACTTCCATAGCTCCCACTGATGCTTTTGTACTGAAGAAAAAAAAAACAGGAAAGATGTTAATATGCATGTGGTTGTACGATCCATATGTTGGTATAAGCTTGTGTACAAGTTAACGTACCATATAAATACACACTAACAAAGTTGCATACACAGATACAAACAACACAACCACAAATTTACGGAGAGCTCTCACAATTGGTGAATGGTATTATTGCTCAAGATTCTTACCATATCAGTTAAAATAAGAATGCAGCAGGAAATGAAAGCTTTGTGGCTCAAACAAGCCAAAAAAACAAACAAACAAAAAAAAAACAATGAATTTCACATTTGTATGTTAACCAACAGTGAAAGTACTCATACATACATGTTCACTGTGTAAGATACCACAAAGGAGAACTTGTTGGTTACAATGTTAGTGCACCACAATCTGCAGAGTTCTAGACAGGGTTGTTTAGGGGGGCAGACCAGACCTGCTTAAAAATTACCACCCCTGAAAAAGGAGTTGTTGCCTTTCAAAAATCTCATCCTTTATAAGATCTGTTCTTTCTCCCTCCCCCCCAAAAAAAATAAGTTAGAAATAGACTACTGCCTTTTCAAATAGAGGAAGATATCGTCCATATATCTGGCAATATTCGCCATCATTTAGCACCTCATCTATCATAAATTTTGTGAGCCGGCTAGACACTCTCCTTCCCTGATTACTGATGGTATTACAATAGTTTTGAATACTCTGGACATCAACTCAAAAAACACAAACTGGTGGTTAACAACATCATACAAATGCGAGATGTTTTTACTTTTGCATTCCATACTTTGTTTTTCTTTTCTTCCCTCACTTTTCCTTTCACAAACAAAACATGGATCATAAATACTGTTTTTACGGAGAATTCCAAAAGATCGGGTCACGCAGACATTGAAGAACAAACAAGCACCACTTGACATTCTTAGTCAAGTACAATGTTTATCAAAGCCTGTGTACACACCTTCAGGTATATACTGTAATCACCCTATGAACAGACGAGGATATCGTTTTGATTTAACTTTAATTAACAATCAGGGAAAGCACAGCATTTAAATAATAACAACAACGCAAAAAAAAGAAAACAGTTTCTTATTTACATTATTCCATTGTTTAAAGAGCGGTCGGCCATGACAACTGGCATTTTATCAACTGAAACATGTCACACAAGAAGGATAAAAGAGAATCAAAAAATAAAAAAGAAAACCTTTTTTTTTTGGAAATGATGCTGCAATGACTGTAACCAGCTAACATTAACACTGGTAATGTAACCTCACCAACATTAATTCAACCATTAAAACTGTTTTCTGTGTATTTGACATTTGATATTATCTCCACCTGACTTCACTTTGCCAGTTTTCTTGGAAAGTAAAAAGCTGCCTATGGCTCATGCAAAGCTGATCCAGAAAGAAACAGATTTAAATTAAGATAAAACTCTGCATCCTTAGAAAGAAGGGAATGAAGAGCTAGGGTCACAGATTCTCTGACATTCCAGATAATCTGAAACACAGGAATCCATCGAATTGCAATATGGAAAAGTCAGAATTTGCTTTTGCGGCTGGTGTCATTTTTTTCCACCATGACCATTCTGTGATCATAATTGGCTTATTACTTACATAGATTGTTTTCACCAAAGGAAACCAGTAATGTTCATGAAAGAGAGTAACATTTACAATTCCGTAAATTGTAACAGGGAGATGACAGTAGTCAGTTGCTAACATGAAAAAGTCTAAAGCCTTGTGCAAAAGCTTGCAGTAAAAAATGTACAGACTGTATTGTCTGCAGTCTGTACATGTATGACAAAACAGAGAATGGTAGAAATTTCCTTGGAATTAGCCAGCGGGTAACCTTGAAAGTAGAAATTTGTGAAGCAGCAAGTTTGCCCTTGACCGGTGGTGGAAAGGTGCTGCGGTTATTCACCACAGAGCAATGCAAGTGACTTAAGTCTACCAGAGATGGTATTATGAACTACACCACTTGGTCTGAAGTATATGAACTTATCTTCTACAATGTGCTTACCCTAGGATAGCAATTCCTCTAGTGCCTCCATTCTCTAATGAAATCGGGGTGGCAGAATGGGAAGGAGGCGCTAGTCCAGTATTAGGTCAGACAGCACCAAAGGTAGTGCGAAATCTTACCAGTACTCCTGGCCTGGCATAGATGGAAGTGCATTTGTTGTGCTGAGAAACGTAAGTGAGGAGTGAAGTAAATGAGCACTTACCTTCTACAATGTGCATACTCTGCAAGGTGACTAAGTGTTACAAATGGATGATTAAGAGCGTCCAGTGGTGTGATTCTCTTATCTGCATCTATGCTTAACATCTTCTTCAACAGGTCGACAAACTCTCGTCTAAAAACAGAGACAGAACAGATAAAATTACTGAAAGAGCGCCCCCTGAGTAATGTGGTACCTCCTCAAAATTCATTAGACTGACAACAGGACAATGAGTTACCACCTCAAGAAGCATTTCCCAGTTCGAGACATTCCATGTCCATCTTCATACATGGTTTCACCATACTAACATCACATATCCTTTATACCAGTGGTCATTCTGAATGCTAACTTCAAATTTAACAATTTTCTGGACTTAATACCCCAAATTCCTGCCCTTTTTAATTAGTAGTTCACTATGCTACCAATCAGCAAGTCGGCAGACTAACCGCACTTAGTGTATCAATGTACATGATGGACCAATGTGAGCTAAGACATGACATTATAGCAAATATTCGTCCTACGTACATAACTGGAAACTATGTACACCATTCAGAGATTCTAATTCCATGCAACTTTACTGTACATGAGACATATGACCTTCAGTAGCTACCCATTGCTTTCTTAGTACAGTCCAGCATCAAAACATTTCATTATTGTGATAATAAAACTGCTGAGGTTAGGTCACTTTACACACTATCACAGTGGTGCAAATATCTTTCATGTTTCATGAATGTATTGGAGATTGCAATTGGAGCACTTGTAAACTTGTACTTCAGTACTTTGGCCAATTATTCCAAGGAGCAATCTAAAGTTTGTTGTCTCAGTCAAAGATCCAATTTAATCATACCTTAAAAACTATGGCAATATTTGACACACTACGAGAAATGAACATTTATGAGTGAGTAAAACTTGTAGGCACTAACCAACTGCCCACTCAGTTTAAAGTTCCTGACAAATAAAAGCAAAACACTGGCAGTAAAATCTGAAAATACAACAAGAATTTTCACGTTTAGTTGGACAAGATACCGAAATCGCTTGGTTCAACACTGTCATGTTTAACACATACAGGTTGCATTCACCAAGACCAGACACCCTACAGTGGATGGATACAAAGCATTATGTATGAAGTACATGTAAACACGCATGCTAATATATCACCCTGAGCTGCATACCAACCTATGTTCACCTTTCTTTTACTATTCAAGAAATGTCAAAGGTTAAATTTCAATCTTTGAGTGGTGATGTACGTTACCTATCGGCCTTCTCCACCAGCATCTCGCTACCCTGTACATCTGTCGGGAAGTTAACTTCTGATATGTCGTCCAGACAATTAAAAATAAACTTCCTGGCTTCCTTAGACTTGATGTTGTATTCGGCTTGATGCTCCTCGGGACTCTGTGAAAAGATTTGAGAAAAGCGACTTTGTGAAATATTTTGGGACCAGTTCAACATAATGTGGTTTGAATATGGGATGCGTCATGGATGGCCCCATTGCCTGAAGATGCTTTTTACTTGGTTTGCTTTCAGACATTCACTCCGATTTACCAAAATGTTTGTCAAAATCGAATGAAAACTGGTTAGTAATACATGAATCACACAGAAATAAAAAAGTATACATTAAATAATTCCTAAATTGCTAAATATACTTTTTTCATTGAAAGATTTAAGGATCTGAAAAAGACTTGGTATACTGTTTGGCCTAATATTCATCTGCTAAGTAAGACAAGGTTAAACTTTACACCTCAAGGAGAAATCCCAGTTTAAACAAAGAAATTGAAAAATGTTCCCTGTCAGTTTTTTTAGATATTCTGGTTTTACATTTTTTAAGTCAGCGATAACTAAAAAATTTTTGGGGATGTATGTCATAGCTCATTTTGAGGGTGACTGCTCTTCCTGACTCCCCTCCACAATAACTATGGTACATTATGTTGGGACGAACTTGCAATATGCAGTGCTTTACATACTACTGTCTTGTAACTTGGTCTGACAATACACAGTGACTTTTTAAAAACATCTTCCCCAGCAATGAGCAAAGACGTCTTCGATCACATTTTAAAAATGCCTCAAGAACTTTCTTGTTTTCCTTTGCTCTTATATTCTTTTATTTGGTTTTACAAAGTTAATTAGCAAACTGTGGAAAAAAATCCCAATTGTCACAAACTACTTTTGTGGTCAGGGCTACTGTATCTGTGTCCCCACCCCCCNNCCCTCCCCATTCGCTGGTATATGTGAAAATCACACTTGTTTTGCATCAACAAACTGCAGTGCAGAATAGTTGGCTCAAGACTGTTAACAATTGCTTCACATTGAGAAAATGCCACAGGATACATAACTGAATCAAGACTGTCCTTCAAAATCATTTATAGGATGGTCACACTAACAATGTTGTGATGTCCAGCAGTAGTAGAGTCATGACAAGGAGGTTCAGTTCATGCAAAGATGATGCAGACCTTGCAAGTCAAATGCAGACACCTCCAATGAGATTCACATAATTGATATAAAAACTGAATATGTCAATGCAGCAGGTAACTGTAAAGAACTGTAAAAACCACCCATTGAAGGAGAAGCAACCTCTGGTATAAAACCAGAAAGCAACAATGGAAACTGTATTACTCTGCCAGAGTGAGTACAGTTTCCAAGATGCCAGATAGTCATCAGCCAGGTATAAAAAACTAAAAAGAATCAACTGACAGAATCCTCCAGGGAATTAATAGGCCAGCTCTGAAGAAATTCCTTTTCACCTGCCTGCCAGTCAATTGGCAAGCCTTTTGTGTTACTTTTGATACAAAGATCTATGAAAACAGGCAGTCAGACAAGGAGGTCATCTGAGGTCACACTAAAACAGACAATTCCATACAACAGATAGACAACTCCAACACTGCTACAGGCTCCCTGCTCCTCCATGGAGTAAGTGAGCAGCTGATATGTAAGGAGGTACTGACAATAATGACAGGAAAGATTCAGAGAGAGAAAAGTGCACAGAATAACTTGGCACGATGGCTATAAATCACACCACCAAAACAGAAGTCAATCCACAGCCTACATCAGAAGAATATCTTTAAAAGGTATCAATGGAAACATACATATACATTCATATATTACAGTCTCTGCTTCTGAACTTGGTCTCCACTAATGAAATGTGCAGCACAAGTACACTAACATCAATAGATTTGTATGGACTTGGCCAAGCAGTCACATCACAGGTACCACAAAAGGGACAGAGCAGTACCTCAAGAGGCTGAAACCATTAAAAGGTACCTTGATTTGAGAGAGGCTGCATAATACTGTATGAAAGAGATTAAAGTAAAATGCTCATGACCATATGATGTATGCACTATGCTATCCTTATCTTCTTAAACAATGTAAAATAGTTTGCTTAATGAAGAACTGACATCTGAGTGTATTTACAGTTTTAGAGGCTCCATACTGTATCATATATGCTTCATTGCTCAGCACAAAGTACACCTACTTACAGCACAC